>BDUI01001121.1:152196-179115 GCA_002335545.1 Apodemus speciosus
GTTCCTCTTTCTCCACATCCTCGCCAACATCTGCTGTCTCCCGAGTTTTTAATCTTAGCCATTCTGATTGGTGTGAGGTGGAATCTCAGGGTTGGATTTTTAAATTATGAATTTAGTTATCTAATAGTTTTGCTTGTTATTTACATTTTTGTGTTATTGAATGACTCCTGGTATATTTATTTAAATTATCTATTCTGAACATGTTTTTGTGTGTCTTCATATTTCATGATGTGTCCCATTTTATTCTTATGAGAATTTTTGTTGTTTTTGTCATATGTATGAGCAGTTACTCAATTTTATTGATCTTTGTGAAGAAAACATATTCTCTTAAAATTGACTTTTCTAAATTTTTCCATTTTTAGTTTCATTGATTCTGTTGTTGCAATTATTACTTCCTTCCTTCTGCTTGCTTTTCCTAAAGTGTGTTTTCTATTCTGATAGCGCGGGGCATTAGTTCTACAAGCCTTGCCCTGTAGATGCCAAAAATAAACCACAACAAGTGACAGAAAACTTTTCCTAATATGAATGTTCTAATGTACATGTTTCATCTTTCCTAATGTGAATGTTCTAATAAGCATGTTTCTTCTTTCTCTGCATTCTGCACATTTTGTTATATTCTATTTTCATTTTTATAAAATCCAGTGCACCATTTTATTTTCTGGAAACATCCTCTTGGATCCATGATTGTTCTATAAACATGCTATTTAGTTTCTGTCTATTCATGTAATTTTTACTATCTTTCTAATATTGATAAGGAGTCCGACTCCATTTTAGTCAGAAAACTTTTAACTGGTTTAGTTTCCATTCCCATTCTTGTAATTGTAGGAATTTGGTTTTTTCATCTCGTGTCTATGTTGAAATCTTGCTGGGTTTTTTTTTTTATGAGTGGAATCCACAGATCAATTTTGGAAATTTTTGATTTCTTAACGATACTGTCTTTCATGCTGTAGAGTTGATGAATTATTTTAATTAGAGCTTTCATTTATTTCATTAGTATTGTATGGTTTTTATACCTATAGACCCTATACAGATTCTTAGGAGCTAAACTTAAATCTTTAAACTTTTAATGCCTTTATTAATAGTACATAAAAATCTCCAAATTCTAATAACTTATTACTAGCACATGGAAGGACAATTAATTTTTATATGTAGTTCTCTTAGCAATACAGTTAAATTAAATTCAGTAATTCTAAGAAGAATTTTGGTATATTTCGTGGAGTTGCCTCTGTAGATATGTCATTTACAAGTAGAAACCATTGTGTTTCTTCCTTTTAGAACTGTTATCCCTAGAATCAACGAGCATGGTTTTATACGTTTTAAACAGTTTTGCACAGTAAAGGAAACTATCAGCAGAGGGAACACATAGGCTACAAATTTGGAGAAACACACTGATCTCTAGAATATACAAAGAACTGCAAAAAAGTAAACATTGAAACACAAAACTGCCAATAAACAAATAGGCGTATAAAATGAACAGATAGTATTTTTTAGAATGCTTATCATCTTTGGCTGTCACAGAGTGCAAATTAAAACTACTGTGAGAGTCCATCTCTCTCTCCAATAAGAAAACCTACGCTAAGAAAACAATTGTTGCCTGCAGATCAAAATGTAGAACCCTCCTGTCCGCTGAAGGGGTTTACAGCCCCATGGGAAGAACAACAATGTAGGCCACCCAGATGCCCCAGGACTCCCAGGGACTAAACAATCAACCAAGGGGTACACAAGGTTCCAGCCAAAAAAACGTGGCAGAGGAATGCTTTGTCAGGCATCAGTGGGAGGAGAGGTCCTTGGTCAGGTGAAGGCTCAATGGATGCCCCAACAAAGGGAAATCGAGGGGGAGGAGCATATACTTGGAGGTAGGGGGTGGGAGGAGGGGTTAAGGGTTTTCGGGGAGGGGGGAACTGGGAAAGGGTATAATATTTGAAACGTAAATGAAGATTATATTCAATAAAAAAGAAAAATCTTTAAATACAAAACAATATGTAGAGCCCTCAGCAACTTCTCCAGCAGCACGTCTGCCTGCAGCTGCCCTGCTTCCTGTCATTGTTGTAATGGACTAAAACTCTGAAACTGTAAGCCAGCTCCAATGAAATGTTTTGTTTTATTAGAATTGTGGTCATGGTGTCTCTTCACAGCAATGGAAATCCTAACTAAGGCAGACATCATACCTATCTTTGCATTTTTGCTTAGAATAATACAAAAGTGGTTTATATTATGTGCACATGCTTCATTGGACTCAAAATCAAACAGAATGGTCTCTATTACACAATAAAACTGCCTACTTAATATTTTCTGACTTCATTTTTCATCCACTCCTTACATTAAGCAGTATATTTCATGATCATTCAGTATGATATTATTATCTTCCTGGAACAATGTCTTTTGTTTGTTTGTTCTTCCTGGTTAATGAAAATTCTGATCTTTATTACAGAATATACTTGTGGCATCACATCCATATAACCTATAGAAAGAGATTCAATCATAAACAACAAAAGACTTTGAAAATGCATCACATTTCTGGGTTTGAAGCACATGAAAAAGATAGCTGCTTTACTCTTGGGTGTAAAGACGTCCTTCCTTAATCAGATGAGGCAAATAGATGTCCAGCTTACAAAAAGGTAGATGCCAAATTATACCAGAATTTCCATGTTATGCTGTGGTGACTGCAAGATGTACTATCTGGTGATCATTTTCAGGAACTCTTGCAATGCCACTAGATTGCATTTTAGAATCAAAACTATTCTTTCACTTCTGGGCCATGAATGTATGGAATACTGAGAGCTAATAATTCTAAACAAAATAAAATATATGTTGAAATCCTAACTTCTACTACTCCAGAGTACAACTTTACTTGGAGATAAAGTTTTCACAGAGGTAATAACAATAAAATAAAGTTATTGGGGCATACCCTAAACCATTATGACTTTTGTATTCCTAGAAAAGGGACAGAGAGAAGATGGTTGACATAAAGACTCAGGAACAAGGCATCCATATGTGCAATGCTAAGAGGCCTAAGAAAAAGCTCCTTTTCTCACAGCCTGCCACAGCCAAACCTGTTCAAAATTGATTTGCCATTTCTACCATAGCCTCTAGAAATGGGATTTCTCTTTTCCTCTTCCCCTCCACCTCCCACCACTACTACCACCACAACTATGTATTTGGTAGTGGTGATAGTACTGGGGATTCAACAAAAAGCCTACCATTATGCTACTTGCAGACCTGAATTTATGTACTCTTGAAGCCACCTAGTCTGTGGTGGCTTTAGGCCTTCTAAATCTCCAGTAATATAGAAGCCCCGACTATCTGTTTTGCAGGCTCTTCCTGAGGGTGCAAGGATTTCCCTCTCTAGCTGGGGAAAATTGGAACTGTTGTTTCTTTCAAGCACCTGCTATATGTGTGAGGGAATCAGGGTACGTGTGAGAGAACCTATTAGGCATGCCAATGAAGAATGAGATGAGGAAGTCCTGGAGAAGTGTTCTCCAGGCAATGCAGAGGCCCCATCAAATCCAAAGCATCCAGTTTCCCCAGGTTGATCATGCCATATTATGGTTTTGTGGTCAGTTATATTTTTCTCTAATCCTGGAGATTGAACCCAGAGTCTATGTGAGTACTGTATTTGTTTTAAAGTATTTTAAATAGTATTTGTTTTAAAGACTATTAACTCAGAGAACCTATGTTTGATTCTCATTACCCACATATCAACTGATAACTCCAGCTCCAGTGGATCCCACTCCATCTTCTGGCTTCCATGGGTTCTGTTTGCATGTGGTACACAGACTTACACATAGGCAAAACATCTTTACACAACAAATAAAAATGAATAAATCATTTTTCAAGAAGATTAATTCTCATTCCTACTATAATGAAAGACAAAGTTCACTACACCTACCATTTCTGCAAATTGCAGAATATTGTAATGCATGCTAGTGTTTCTACTGTTAATGTGGCCCAGGCATCCTTAACAAGTTATATAATGATCTAAATAGGCTAATTAAAAAGACAAACAATAGTAGAAAACAGAGAAAAAAGGTTTATTTAATGTGGCCACACTGGGAAAAGGAACAAATAAAAGGTTCATTTACCACCCTGTCCCCCACAAGCCCATGTTTGGGTATTAATGTAAGTTTTTGAAGGCAAGAGGCATGCATAGCTATATAGATCAGGTGAAGGTATGGTCCTGTTCATCATTACCTTGTCAATGTTTTAGATTCCAGGGTCCTGCAGGGTAAAGTGAGAAGTCAGAACTGTGTGATAAATCTTTCTGTAAGACAAGTTGCCCCAGCCTTTTTCTTCTCTGAGCATGATACTCCTGGAGGAATTCTAATTCCTTGGGGACTATTGTTTTATTCATAGTTTGATAGCCAAAGTGAGGCACATGAGTGTCTATATAGACCAGTGGTTCTCAACGATTGCAACTTCCTCTCCCTCCTTTACTTCCATTCCCTTCTTCTCCTCTATCCTTCCCTCACCCATGCCTTCTCCCCCCTTTTGGAAAATAGGAGGCCTCCCTTAGATATCAACCAGCCTTTGCACATTACATTGCAGTAGGACTAGGTGCATCTGAGAAGAGTACTTCTTAACTAGTCATACAAATATTACTTTAATGACCCAAACTCTGAACTTGTGCCAAAAAGGTATCCACCTATCTATTCATTCAAAAATTCACACCAGTTCTATGGCAAACACTGAGGTCAGAGTGGTGAGTTAAGCAGATAAGACCCCAGCTCTCCTTTGGAACCACTACTAAGGACATGTTTAGGTGTAGAGTAGAGTCATCCTAAGCCTACAAGACAAGCTACCTTTTGCTGCCCTGAAGATTGTGAGTACAAAATGTTGGACAGTTAGTTATTTATCCTGTTGAGGGTTTGCTTCTGCTTCTGTTTGGCTGTTACTAGGGCTTGGTTGCTTTCTCTTGGAATATGTAACTTGGATTTTTTAATTGATAAGTTCCCACAGTTAAGGGATCTTGATTGTTTTTTAAGGAGAACTGGGACTTTTAAAAGACAGTCTTCAAAAAGTTGGGATGTGTTTTATATTATTCTTTTGTTTTGTTTTGTTTTGTTTTTATCCTCAAGGAAGTTTTTGTTTTTGTTTTTGTTTTTTTTTTTTTTTACCATTTGCTGTCAACAATGTTGAGATGTTGCCTTTTTGGGATCCTTGGAAGAAATAAATGGTAGGAAGATCAAGAGTTTGACACCAGCCTCAGCTATATAAGCTTAACCAATACATGAAACCTCAGCTATAGAGTAAGCTTGAGCTATACGAAACCCTTCTGAAAACAATAAATAAATAAATAAATAAATAAATAAATACTATACAAAAGAACAGCTTTCTCAGAATGCTTCTAAATATGCCGTGCATCCTACTTCCAGGCCTTCATGGCATCTGCTCCCATGACCGCTATGCAGTGTGGCAGGACAAGGGGTTAGAGAAAGAGGCCTAAATTAATATAAAGAAGAAACAGGTGGTAGGCTTTGGGTCCTAAACTTCAGAAAAATATGACTTGTGCACAAGAATTCATCTCTCACTCCTTCCCTACTATAACTATAATGTGGCCAACTGCCTTGAGCTCCAGTGGCCATTCCTTCCCTGCCATGGACTGAACTCTCCAACTTTGTATAGCTTTAATTGAGCATTTGCTCACAACACTGAAAACATGTAACTGATATACAGTTCTAATTTTTCCTACAAGTATTTTGCTAAGACAGATCCTGAAAAGCAAGGGTATATTTTAAGAGTATAATTCAGTTTGGTCATGATAATGACTGGCATACTTACTTGTGCACCCAGAACCAAAAAAAAAATGCTATCTGCAAGAACACCCACATACGTTTTTAGTCATATTTATTTTTGTGAGGAACCATGAATTCTATTTTTTACATATATGTGGTTTGCGTGTGGAGGCAGTTATCATCTTTCCCTACCATTTATTTCTTCTAAGGATCCCAAAAAGGCAAAAAATAGAAAAAAAAGAAAAAAAATAGAAGCCAAGTATGGTAGGGTCACACAAGTAATATAAATAATGAGGAACATGAAAGTCTTATAATAGGATAGAGGAAACACATCTATCAGTCAAACACATGGCTGTTAGAGAAGACTGACAGAAAACTGTGGCTTTTGAATAGTATTCTAAGCACTGTTCTACCTCTCATCCCCCCATATCTGTAAGACATGAAAAATGTACAATGCCAGAAAAATCAAATTAGGTATCAAAATCTTCCTATCAAAACAGACATAGACATGATAGATAGCTGACAGCTTGTTTGATAGATGATTGATGATGATGATTGATAGACTGATAAAAAGAATGGAAGGAAGAAATACTATGCCTAAAAGGATGCTTGGATGGCAAAAAACCATATGAATAGCTGTGTTCAATATCAGGACTTGATAGAGAAATGAAAATTAAGACAGCAGTGAGATACCCTTTTAAAGAAGCCATTGTACTGGCAGAAAGTAAGTAAGTAAGAAAGAAAGAAAAGAGAGAAAGAAAAGAAAGAAAGGAAAGAAAGAAAGAAAGAAGGAAAGAAAGAAAGAAAGAAAGAGAGAGAGAAAACTACAATTGTTTGTGATGAAAGGATGAAAACTAACTGAAACTCCTGTATGTTGCTAGTGGGAATCTAAACTGATACAGCTATTTTGGGAAAATCTGTACTACATGTGCAACCCAGCCATCATCCTCCATGAGAAGTAAAAATATTACATTAATGGAAAAGACTATATATAAATGTGTTTGTAAACACTGTATATGCTCATGTCAAAGCTAGAAACAATGCAAATGGTTTTTAACATATGGAAGGGTAAATACCTTGTGGTTCTTTCATAACACAGAATAATATAGAGAATTGCAAAGGAGTGAACTGATGCACACGGATTGATAGCCAATGCGGTCTGCCAAATGATAGAAACTATACTAAAATGGTTACATGTATATGATTCTAGTTACATAATAATTTTCAATAAGAAAAACTATATACATAAAATAAAGAAACATTTTTCAAAGGATAGAGAAAGATTGACTACATAGATGTGACTGCGTGCTTATTGTTAGGAAGACCAGAATGTTCTATATCTTGATTGTATTGATAACAACTCTGTGTTGCTAAAAATCTCCTAGCATGGCACTAAAAGGGGTGAATTGCAGGGCCAGTGGTGTAGTTCATTAGTAGAGTTCTAGCCTATTATATGCAAGGCCCTGTATTCTATTCCTAGCACTGTCAAAAGAAGAAAAAGATATAAAGTATGAAAATTATGCCAATAAATCTGAGTTAAAAATGTGATTCTTTGGGCTGATTGAAAAGAATTGTTTAATGTTTGTAGCTGAGAAAGAAATAGTTTTATAGAATCCAGATACTGCTTTTAGTTTTCTTCCAAGTTAGGCGAAGCTATTTATTTTGATTCTAAGAGCTACTACCTGAACACAGTGACTAGTCTTGATGACTGCTGTCCAATATAAAATGAAAAACTACTACAGAATGATTATCTTAGAGAGAAATGAGCACATGGATGAATCAGTGACCCAAAGTTCATGTCCTTATAGGTATACATGGACGCTTAGAGAATAGAATTTTCCTTGAATTTGTGTGTGTGTGTATGTGTGTGAGAGGGAGAGAGAGAGAGAGAGGGAGAGACAGAGCCAGGGACAGACAGAGAGAGACAGAGAGAGGAAGTGGGAAATATGTGTGCAAGATTATTTTTAATTGTTATGCAATGATAGCCACACAATCTTTTCTTGCTGTCTCTAAGTAATTTGATTCTGCTTGCTTCTGTGAGCTTTGTTTAGATAGCAGCTTCAGAGTTGCCTTTTCTAAGATCAGACCTTTAGATTTTATCTTTGCACTTGCTGAAATAAGTCATTGTCATTTTGTACAGTGAAGCTTGAGGATTCTCTCCCTAGTGTATAATTAGCTAGTCACAGATTTTGACAGACAGACAGACAGACAGACAGACAGACAGACACACACACACACACACACACACACACACACACACACACACACACATAGACAAACCCACCAAAGCACAGCACTAAATGATACATTTATTGCCATTCAGTCTCCAATCTTAATCTGCCCTGCAAGAACACACTCTCCCTCCTCTGTCCCTCCCTTATACTTATTCCTATTAAAAGTAACCCATTCTTCTTAAATGTTATAGATAAGATCAGGGCCTTGTACATGCTAAGCAGGTTGTCTGCAGCTGAACCAACTCCTCAGCTCCAATTCTCCAGTTCTTTAAGACCAAGTCCCGTACTTCTTGGTGAGGCCATATCGAGAACTGGCTCTGAAACATTCCCTCCCTCCCTTCACTGATCTTCAATAATGTGAATAAAGATATAATGTAATCTAGTGCAATGTTTACTTACATATTCTTTCTTTTAGTATATAAGTGATATGGGGAGAAGTACTGGGCTCAAGTCATCACTGTTCCTGCCTGCCCGGTCCCCTGCCACCACTCTCAACTTTGAATCTCATCTTAAGGTCTATTGTAGTGACCTTGTTAGAATGGGCAATCAGAAAATATTTGCCTACAGAGAAATCCAGAACTCAGGACAACAAATGAAATTTTGCTGTCTACATTAGCCCATGGGAAATTAGACAGGTTTGAATGTATGCCACATGGCATCCAAGCATGAAATATTGTTTATAAGTGTTTAGAACTTTAATATATAAAGCTCAGCTACAATTGAGACTTCAGGACTCTATAGATTTCTTCCTCTTCCATATCACATACAAATAAAAACAATTTTAGCAAACAAAAATGAACATCTTCTTGAACTGGAGAATCTTGTGGATTCTTATTGTTTAAAGCAAACTTCAAAGCAAAAGGGAACTGATCAGTATGTAATTCAAAGAGTTCATTTGATTACAGGTGAGACATACAATTCCCTGTGTAAAAGGCAACAGCAGCCTGCACTGTCAATTATAGGAAAAAACCCCACAAATCTAGAAGTTGAATTCAAACCTTATTTGATTTGAAGCCTGAATTATTTGCTGCTGAGACTTATATAAGATTAGGTATCTCTGCTTAAACACTAAATCAAGGTTAACAGGAAGAGATGTTGCAAATAAACAATGTTCGCTAAAATGATGTTCTTTAATATTTTCATTAAAACTGAAATTCAGCTGGGCTTTTTATTGCAGACATTGATGGCTTTATAAATTTTTATGAGACAAGTCCAGGGTACACGTACACTTAGTAAGAGACTTATGGATGCAGTGTGGCTTATGAAGGTGTGAGTAGGTACCTGGAAAGGTCTGGGTTTTAATTCCATCTCTGCTACTGCCTTAGTCATGTGCCTTCTTGCTGGCCATGACTTTTCATATTTAGACATAACTGACTTGAATTTATATTTTTCTTCAATGAACCAAAGATACTTAAGTTGCAGCTCTCTCTGTTTTGTGTTCTTATTCAATATTCAGTATATTCTCGGTTGCAATCTTATTTTTTAAAATACTGACAACCTAAAAGATGTCATGGAAATAATATAAAATTTTAAATGTCCAGTGTTTTTCCTCCTTAGATGCATTAACTTTCACATTACCCCAATGAGTCAATATTAAAGTTAAAGGAGGAAGTGTTTACTTTCTCTGACTTTTCATTTGCTTCTATTATCATACATAAAAGCATCAGAAGCATTTTCAAGGTATGATCCTCATTTATGCTAACTTCTGCCTCTATATACTGCAGGCCTTTCTGGATAATAGAGATGAGTGCAGTGGGTGGGTGGGACCAGGGCACCATTTATGCTTGACTGACTTATATGGCTCTCTATACCAAAGGTAAACGCAGAATGAGAAAATCCTGACTCTTGCAAGTACCTAACTGTTTGCCATCTCTCCAGCTCCCCAAAAGCTTAGTTTCATAAGTTACCCTGATTATTTGTACTTATGTTAATAATCAAAAACAAGTAGGAGTTTTATTTCAGGTTAGAAGCTATGACAGTTGTCACTAAGGGTGTAGACAGTGCTTTCTAGGGTGATAACAATCACTTTTGACACACTTTTCAGCTGTGGCTTTTGTGTATTTTTTCACTTAATATTTGGCTTGTATACATTTATAAATAATATGAAGAACTCTCCTCTAACCTCCATGGGCACCGGCATTCATATATGTACAAAAACACACATGTACATAATTTAAAATAATGAAATATAAATCGAGAAGAGTCTGAACCTTTTCTGTTGAGATTGTGATTTCCATGCAGCTGTGGTAGATAAGTTCAGTTTCTCTGGATCCTGTTCTCACTGAGTTTTCCCCCATAGAAATGGGTTGCAAAGCTCCATTGTAGTTAAACAATTTGACAATGACCATAAGATTTTTCTTCATCTTATAGTTCTATTTCTTTGGTGCTAAGAAAATAATTTTAAGCACAATATTTTTTGACAATAAGATTCTATGCACCACGATGATTATCACATTATAATAGAGAAAAGTATAAACAACACAAGTGTCCAACACTAGAGAATTTCTAAATTAATTGTTGCATCTCCATCTAATAGCGTAATGTGCAAATTCTAAAGCCAACTGTCCTAGTTTGCTTTCATTTATTGCTATAAAACAGTGAACAAAAGCCGCTGGGGGGAGGAACTGGTTTGTTTTACTTTTACTGGGAGCATCTGGGCAGGAACTCAGCAGGAATCTGGAGGAGAGGTCATGGAGGGAAGCTGCATGGGAGCTTGCTCAACTTGTTTTCTCTTTTAGCTTAGGACCGCCTGTCCAGGGGTGTCACTATGCACCATGGGCTGGGTCCATCCACTCAAGAATTATTCAAGAAAATGGCCCACAGAGAGGCCCACAGCCCAATCTGATGAAGGCCATTGTTCAATGGCAGTTCCTTCTTCTCAGATTACTCTCATTTGTTTCAAATGACTTTTCTTTAATTATATGAAGACTATTACAATAATGTTAACATATAAAATCAGAATATAAAATTATATGTACAATATTGTTGCAATCGTGTAACAGTTATATAAATGAAATATCCTAAGGTAGCATACATAATTATCTCTGCTTAATTAAAAATATTCTTGTTCTTCAAATTTTCCATTTTTTTCAATAGGTAAGTATTAATTTTGCAGTAACGAAAATACACAAATGTGATGTGTGTTCAATTGTTGCAAACTTATTAGAATGGAGTACTTGAATTACAATAGTGAAAAAGCTCTTTTGCTTTTTCATGTAATAGGGAAATCATTCTTATCAATTTCTGTTCTCCAGAACAATATATACTCTTTGGATAGTTATTTGTACAATGTTAGAGTAAGATTGATTACAAGTGCAGCCATATGACCCCATACACATCTCAGTTGATCAACTGGCCCTTAGAAGTCACGGCACAAAAGAGTTTTCCATGTCTTCTAATTTCAGACAATGGGTGTCATTTAAATATATACATTTGTGGAATTTTCAATTCTGTTAGAAGAGGCATTCTATGAACATGCTGAATATTCAATTCCACGTTGAAGATAATGGATAGCACCTCTTTAGGGACATGGTGTTCCACATGAAGACAGAGACGATGTATTGCTTTTCATAGGCTTTAATTGGCAAGGACCTTTTTGCATAGAAAGAGTATCTTCATTTGAATTCTCTTTGTATTTGTGTCACACTGGTTGCTTTATATACTCAAGAGTCAGATGATAAATCATCTGCCCCTGTCTGATAGATACATATTTCAAATTCAGTTCTATCTTTTTAAAAATGAACAAAAGGTCAAGGGTCTTTTTGAAGCTGCTCCACAGGAGATGGAGTGGAGCTGAACCCTCAGAGGGCCTTCCAGCATCAAGCTGGTGCTGACTCACAGGCTCTTAAGACATTTGATTCAACCACATGGCTAGGTGCACAGAGTTCTAGCTCCCATATTTTCTTCTCAAATAAATTTTGTGATCAAGAGGTCCATTTATCTATCTATCTCTCTATCTCTCTCTATCTATCTATCTATCTATCTATCTATCTATCTATCTATCTATCTATCTATCTATCTATCTATCTATCTATCTATCTATTTCTTGTAGTGCTAAGGGTGGAACCAAGGGCCTTGCACTAACTAGGCATGCACTCTGCTACTGAGCTGGAGGAGTCTTCCCAGGCTAAGAGATGTGGGTTTCCATGATACTGGGTCTGCAGCCTGTGGGGGTGATAATTGGCAAGAAGTCACACATCTTCCTTCCTGGGTTTCGGACTCACAGCAGGCATTGACAAACGTGATTTTGAATTCCTGAGCTTTTCACCTTTATCTCCTGAGTGCTGAGATTACAAGTTTTGGATCGAACCCTAGGCTTTGTGCACACTAGGCAAACACTAACTGAGCTATGCCCCTTCCCCCATTTAATGTTTTCAGTCCTTATATATCTGCATCATCTCCTATCCTGGGATTCTGTTCAAACCTATCTTCTTGTGTATATTTCCTTCCTCAACTCCCTCCACGACTAGATTCAGGGCCAATTTTGGTTTTAGTCTGCTCTCAGTCCTCAGAAGTCCTGATTCCCTTATGATCCTGACCTCCAGCCCTTCTCCCTCACCCTATCCACACAGGGCTCTAGCTGGATTCCAACATCTGCTGAAATTAGCCTAGTTCAAATAAACAAATAATTAGCGTTGAAAAGAGATACGTAGATGCTCAACAACAAACTAACATGAAACATTATCCAGAGAGTTCATCTAAATTAGAGCTTATTTTCCCATATCAGTAAGGAAGTATATAATTTGAAAACATTTAAAGGAAATCAGTTTCCCCTCTTGAACCAGACACTAAACATTATCCTGTCTACAGTACAATGTCACACAATTTACCCATTTTTAACTATTAAGTATGACTAAATAGTACATTTGTATGAAAGACAAAACTCAGCATCCTATAAGTTGAAGTTAATTTTAACTCATTGAAATTTTAGAAAAATCAGGTTGCAAAGGAGTCTTGGACACCAGGGTTAAGGCATGCTACCATTCAATGCTTACTAATACTGAGCATTCTCCATGTTTTAGAGCACCTTTGTTAATTACTGGACAGGTCCAGAAGTCCTAACAGAGCAGGGCTGAATGCCTCTACCCCTCCCAAGGCCTGTGTGGGGGGGTAGAGGCATTTTCCTGCAACAGTAAGTGTTGGCATGTTTACTCACCATTTTCTCTTAGCCCTACAAAACTAAGAAGCTAATTGTATGTTTGCCAGGCAGGGTGGCCCTGGCTCTTTGATTTTTCATGATTGCGATAACTGGAACTTGCTTGTGTTTTCCAGCCAGAAGCCACTGCAGTTAATGCTTTCAATATGGAAGCACTCTGGTTAAAGCATTGAGTCAAATTTAAGAGAATTATCAAGCCTTCGGAACTAAAGTATAAACAGAGGGCAATTTTCAGAATTTTTAAGTCCTTCTTCCTGGCTCTGAAGTCTTTCCCTGAGGCTGACATTAGGCAGAACTTGGTCATTTTCCTTGAGGCACCAAGTTAAACTCCCCAGGAAATTAGCTTTTGTCTTGGCCCATCCTGTGTTTCCCCCTTAGTTAATCATTGCAGATTCTTAATTTGGTATTCTAAGTGTATTATTTGTTGAGCCACAGAATACTGTAATTTAGTATTTGGTGCAGTCAAGGTGACCCTTCGAAGTAGTGCTTGTGAAGGGGTTTGAGGCAGTGTAAAAATGACTAAGCTACTCAAGCACATTTAAGACCATCCCTGTCTAAGTGAGTGGTACAGTCAGGACATTGTTTCTCCACCTTTATTTGCATTCATAGGTATGGAAGACAGAGAAGTACCTATTTGAAATAGACTTTCAAATAGTTCGTAACAAAAGCTTCTGCTTGAATTTCACTACTTCCTCCCCCCCCCCCGCCCCCCGCGTTAGGCATCAAACCCAGAGTACTGCATAAATAGACTAAACAAAAACTTTACTGCTGAGTGATGTACCCTGCCCTTGAGCCCAGTTTTAATCCTATTCTTTTCAGAATTTGAAGGACTTCACACATATTTATCAATATTCATTGTTTACCATTAATATACAGAAGATGCTGTAGCTTAGTAAGCATCATCTTGGTAAGCTTGGTCTATCTTTACTTCTCTTTTCACATGTCCAATAAAAATGTAGTTTTTCAAATAACATTTTCATCTGAAAATTACAAGGTAGGAAATAATGAGAAATGTTATACATAGATTTTTTAATACTGATTTATCTATGGCTGAAGACAAATGCTAAAGGTCTTCAGGGAAGCATAAAAAGTCAATGGTACACAAGACAGTTTCTTTCACTGTCTTCACTTGTGCCTACATCCTCAGACACCCTAGCAAGCACTCCACATCCACTTACCTATACCAGAAGCACCCATGAGGTTCTTTGCACTAGGAAGTAGAAGTGGAAAATAGGTAAAAAAACAAAAACCAACCAAACAAAATCCTCAAAACAACAACACCCCCCCAAACAAAACAAAGAACTTGGTACATCTTATTTGGTTGATGTATAGATGCAACTCACCCCCATAAAGACCATTATTCTTAAAGTAGCAATTTTAGTGCTAACAAAGCATGCCCCTGACTCCACCCCCTCTTTCTTCTTTTCCTTTTTTCTTTTCTTTTCTTTTCTTTCTTTCTTTTTTTTTGGGGGGGGTAGGTCTTACTATCTCTGAACTTCTGGTTGCCTTCAAACTCCTGATGTTCATGACTTGTGTTATATCCTTGGTAATGCTGGGATTACAAACATGCCCCACTGTACCTGTCTAAATTTTGAAATATCTGTGAAATACTGCTGATGAAATGATTTTGACGCACCATTTCTATTAAAATGGGTTTTGTTCAGTGCAGTGCATATTTTGTAGAATTAAACTGAATTTACATTTAAAACTGCTAACTTAATTTATATAGTTACAAATAAACTAATAGAGAAGAAAGGAACTTGTATTCACAAATATTCCATAAGTAATGCAGGAATACAAACTTATAGCTATGGGTACAGCTTTTGATCTTCAGTTAATAATAGAAAACATACAGTGAGGTTTAAAATAAATGGACTTCCCATTTGGTATGTATGCTGTGTGGGAAATATACCAGGGTTTAAAATACCATCTGAAAGTAATCCTGAAAAGAAAACATTAAAAATGTATTCAGTTTATTTTATTCAAAATATGGAACTATATAAGTAGGTGAATACTGTTTCAGAAGTTTATTGATCATAAGCAATAAAATGATCACAATGAAAAATTATCCAGCAAAGGTTTTATCGCTAACCAAATCTTTATCAAGTCCTGTTTTTCTTACATGAAAGTAATAGAAGATTTGATATGAGTAAGGAGAAACCTCAAAGTTGGCCTTGAAGTGTTTTCTGGAAAAACTACAAAAATTTCCATATCTTCTTTCACTGTTTTTTGTCAGTCTTATAGAATCTGTCAGCTGTAACAATAAACCTAAGCTCCATCTCATCTGCTCAAAATGGTTCACTGACATTCTAATTAGATATTATTCCCCATGGCTTCTAAAATCTTATACTTACTCTTTTAAATTTCAAACTATTTTTTTTAATTTAAAAGGATGGAATCTGTTTTGAATATAAAACAAATTCAGAAGTTGCTACACCTTCAATTAGGTAATTGGAAGCACAATTAGCTCCTGGCTGTTTATTCTGAAATAACAACTACTTGCCTGTGTCAGTAATTATTTATAGATAAAATTTTGCACTTTGAATTTCAGCAATTAATTAAATCATGCAGTTAAATTATGCATAACAATTGGACATAGAAGAACAAAATGCAAATAGAGAAATCAGAAAAGGCATCGTTTATAAAGGATGGGCAGCTGTCTGATGTCTTTTCAGAGAATTTTCACAGTTAAAGTGAGAGATTTGTTGATGAGGAATTTCTCTGCCTATACTGTTGTTCCCAAAAATCCTTGCAATGCATGGCAGATTTGAGAGGGTCTTTGAGAAGTCCATAGATTTCTCTCTGAAAGATCACTAATGAGAGGGAGATTATGGACCAGACCCTTGGCTCTTCTTAAAGGACAACTTAATTTAACTTTTCTGGTGATAAGGAGGAGCATGCAGAATAGTTTCCCTTTTCCCTTATCTCCTGCTGCAATCTCCATAGTCAAATACAAAATGCAAATGTATCATAGATCAGCCTACAGCAGATTTCTGGGCATTGGTCATATATTCTATGATTGTCTTCCATTTCTATTTTTAGTAGATTCTTTTATACAGTTCATAAGAAATTTAAAAATTGCATTTATGAATGTGTGTATTTGTGTATGCACATGAACACACATGCACATCAAGGTGTGCTTTCGGAGGTCACAGAGTAATTTGATAGTAGATTCTCTCTTTCCACCTTGTGGGTTCCAGGGATTGAATTGATTAGTTTTGGCAGTAAATGCCTTACCCACTGAGTCATTGTGTTGACTTTAGGACTTTTTTGAGACAGTGTTTCCTCTTGTCTCCAAAGCTCTGAGGATAATCTTGAGCTCCTTCCTGATCCTGTTGCCTCTACCTCCTAGATTTTGGATAATAGGCAAGTATGCCACTTCTGGCTTATGTGGTGCTAAGAGTGGAACCCCAGTCTTTGTGCTTACTAGGTAATCATTCTGCCAACTGAGCTACATCCTAAGCCTAATTCCATAAGATTTTCTATGTTTTTGGTTATGTCTGAGAAAGTGCCTGRGTTGAGCTATCTCAGGAACAATCTCCATCTTGCTGATAGGGTCAAAACTGAGTTCATGTTTCCAAGCTCTTGAACCAATTCCTATCCTGCTTCTTCAGGTGTTCCATGTTTGTATGTCAACTAGTAAAGAATGTGAAGAGGGAAGTTGCCTGTTATTTAAACCAAGACACACGAGTTGTAAATGTATTGCCTGTTATAACTTAATTGACTACATGCAGTCAGCTCACTCCTTTGTTCTTGAACCAAGTGTCCATAAGAAGGATGAAAAGTCCACCAGAAGGATCACCAATGCTATGAATCAAGGATCTGGAAACCACATGACCCAGATAAGGGTCAGTCACCAATGCTTAATTCTTTGCTTAACCCCTCGTATCAAAAATATGATTTGATAATGCTACAGCCCACCCCACTCCCCTGGCTTTGTGATCATTTAAAAATGATATACAATTTCCCTTCAGAGTCACAGATCAGCTCCTGAGTCTGTTCTGTGTCCCTGATGGATCAGTAGGAGCCTGAGTACAATAAAAATTTGCCATCTGTTTAAATACTAAGATGAATGTTCAAAGACACCAGCACCTGACTGTGCTGTTGTCTTTGACAGGTCAGTTTTTGCTACCTAATCCAAATAAAGATCTTGCTTTGCTGGACTCTTGTGACTGATTGGGTCCTTTTGGGGTTTTTTTGAACCCCAACAGTTTTAGTTATCAAATCCATTTTTTGTCATCGTATCTTCCGTGATTATACTGAAAATGACCTCTTTCAAATAATGCTAAGTAAAATGTTGAGAGAGAGAGAGAGAGAGAGAGAGAGAGAGAGAGAGAGAGAGAGAGAAGCATATTTTGTGCCTGATGAGCATTGTTAGTCCTACAAGATTAGACCCTGTTTCTAAGAGTTTTTTGTCACCAAGCTATATAGGGCACACATAGCATCTAGAATCTTTCCTCATGTCTGTACTCTCTCCTGGATTAGCAATAGAGGCCACTATATACTTGATAGATTTATGTCACTATATACTTGATAGATTTATATGAAAGGCATATAGATATATAGGCATATATTTTCAAGATTCATCACTTGATCTGTAAAATTTCAAAGTTAATTAAAATAGCACTAATTCCCCCTGTGAGTTTATCTCTGAATTTCCCCACAAGGTAAACAGACCTGAATTGAGTATGTAGTTTAATTGGTAAAGTGTTCGTAGAGCACTGGTAAAGTCCTGGGTTCCATTTCCTATACCACGCACAAAAAAACAAAACTAAATAAAAAAGACAACAGTGATTAGACTTTTTCAAAAGGCACACCACACTATATATTACTAGAAAAATGGGAAACTTGAAGACTTGTGATAGAAGTTCATTTCATACATTGATTAATATATTTCAGGTATTGGTTTTTTGTTCTGTTTCATGTTTTAAGACTAAGTCTCATGTAGTTCTGGTTGGCTTTGAACTTGCTATGTAGTTGAGGATTACTTTGCACTACCAATCCTCTTGTCTTCACTCCCCCAAGGACTGATAGTAAAGGTGTGTACTACCATGCCTAAATAGCATATTTCAAATGAAAAAAAAATGCCAAAGCGATTTCAAATGTCATCAGAATGTACTAGAGACAAATGAGGGTTAGTCACAAGACCGAGTTGACATTCACTTTGTCTATGTGCTGTTTTGCCTGGAGAGTTGTGAAAATAAGATACATATTTGGAGTTAAGAAAAATAATTGGACGTTTGAGCTAAAACTGTACTTGCATTTTTTAATCTTTTATTTCTATCAATGGAATTCCTAGTCTTGCCACAGAGGGTATTTGCATCAACCTTTACCTTGAAGTCAAGTACACAGTCTTAGATCCTGGTAAGCACCTGTAAGGAGGGCCAGAGTTAACATGGTACCTCCAACAAGTCCCCTAGAGGTTGTGGTCAAAATTTCCCCAAATCCACAAACTGTTTTCTATTAGGCTAGGCATCTGAAAAGACTTTTCTGACTTTAGCAAGTATTCTGTTATAGTTCCATTATTCCTGAGTTTTGCCAGAGAAAAACCAATTCCATCATTTTGGGCCTAATTTAAAGCATCTTTATTAAATAATAAATACTGACTAAAAGACAGACTTTGGTCAGAACCATTCCCTGGAATTTTCTGACTGGAATGACTCTGAGTCATGAGCTACAAGGGTTTATAAGGACAACCTATAGGCTACCATACTTTTCTATGAAGCTTTGTTATTTCAAAAACTACAGCTCCCAGCATCCCAGGAAGTTACCTGGTCTCTGGACAAGTAGGGTTTACAGTTTAATTTTGGGCATTACAGTTTTATAAATTTGCAGGAAGGTCCCAGTTTTTAACTGGGATCATGACTTCAGAATTTTTGTGATGGTCTCCTAGACAGGGCGAGTTTATCCTTCAACCCAACCTCTTCCTTTTTTTGCGGCCTTTAAACACTATACCTCATTTCTTAGGAAGGATGACTGAAACATTAGTACAACGAATGCATGGAAAAAATTCACACAGTTCTAATTGGATAATTACATTAATTTATGTTCTGCAAATGATAAACATTACATGGTGATATACTGTTATTATCTGCTTTCGTGAAAATGACACTGAAAGACTAGAAATGATTGGGTTAGAAGATCAGACCTATCTGTATGAGGGTCGGTGGACAGCAGCACTTGGCTTTTCTGGCCCTTACAGATGTGGCTGAGTATCTTAGAAATATTACATGAATTTATAGTCTCTTAAATAACTTCATCCTGCGTCATTCCTTGCTTATTCCTTTTCCTCAAACTGTCTGTGTTCATATGTGCCTACCCAGCCTCATAAGCCACAGCATATGTGTTCAAATCAGACGATAACCTTTGGCTTTTCTTCTTTCACCATGGGCTTCCTCTCTGTTTCAGCTTGCTTATTCCTTTTTAAACTTAATACCCTTTGTATACACAGCTACACACTGTGTTCTCTTGACAACACACATAACAAGCCCCTCAGAAATAAAGTTGCTGAACTTGTTTTTACCATGAAAGCCTGTTTATTGACTACCCTGTTTGTCTGAGAGGGTGGCCTTGTAATGGTTGTGAAAAAAGTTTTCTATTAATAACAAAACATTAATGTATCCTTGCTCCGTTTTGACCCGCATTTTGGTGCTGAATTCAAGTTGGTTTTCCACCTGGAAATTCTGCAGATCCTTTTAGCTCTCAGTGCAAACCAGCATCTGAGCTTACTGTTAACACTCAAGCTAGTGTCTCAGGGTCTAGAAAATGGGAGGAGTGCCTGGGATGGAAATTTACACCTGAGAGCTAGCAGAAGTTTGGTTTTGAAAATTTCTAGTCCATCTGATGAAGCATTTTCTTTTAGCCTACTCAATCCATTGCCTGAGGATGTGGGTAGAGGAATTATCCACCTTAATTTGCATCTTGGGAGCTGATGAGTTCATAAATCCCAAAAGGCTTCAACTGGCATCATTGGTGCTAGTCTGAGATCAGCCAGAGTTTACTGCTGGTTTATAACATAAACTGCAAAACCTGAGGTAGCCCAGATTGATCCTTGACTTCAAACTGTACTCTGAGATAAGAGGTGTCATCGAGGGCATCCCTCTGGGTTTGAACCAGTGTCACTTAGATCATAGCCCTTAAATTTGGAGCTATGCATATTTGGTAAGATCAACTACTTATAGATACAATCTGACTCTTCTGGAAACTTGAATTTCTTGGCATGTTGATTTTATAGTAAAGCAAACTTTAGAAATGTTCTTGGGAGCATAAGAAGTAACAATATTAGACATGATTAGAGAAGGATGGTGGGTGAGTTTCTTAATACATTCAAGGTCCGCACCATAGCTAACTGAGCAAGCTTTGGTGTTGCAGAGGAATGTGGCTCTTGGTGGATAGAATTATGGTGTATACAATTTAGGAGATAACTTGGAAAAATCTAAGGACTTAAGATGTTTTGCTGTCTGTTGTGCTGTAGTTTTTGTTTGATGTGTTTTTTCTTTGTTTTGTTTGCTTTTAGTGGAGCTATAGTATATATGAGAAAAATCTGAATGGGATTTTCTGAAGTAAGCAATCTTACTCTTTGAAAAAGTGGTAGAATAACCTATTTTTGAGAAGCACATCTAATATAGGACCCAGAGAGGTACACATGCGGTTTTGAATTTCTTATCAATGTATAAAGCAACCTCATGGTCTGGACCTGATTGGTAATCTTTTGCTGAAGGTAATGGCCTGTCACTGTAGCTTTCAAGTTGTTGTTGAGGAAACAAAAGCTTTCATTTAATAGCACTTGTATAAACTATATTTGTAGCTAGAGAAATTATGTGATGTTTCATATTTGTTGTTTTGATTTTCTGTCCCTATACTTACCCTGTAAATTCACACGTGCTTGTAAGTAGTGATATAGTTGGTAGTTCTATAAAGCAACTGTAAATTGAAAGACCCAATGAACTTGCAAATTTTTATCAGGTTGAATGAAATAGCTGTGAAATCCAGCATGACCAGTATGAAGATTGTTAATGGCAAAGACCTTGAAATTCACGGTGCCTGCTTTTTTTCCCTAGAATTTATTCAACAGTAAAATTATTTATAGGAATAACTTTCATTATTTAATTACGGGAACTCTGCATTATTATTTGATTTTTATTTATTTTTAGGTGGGTGATTGTATGTGTGCGTGCATGCATGCATATGTGTATGCATGAATGTGTGTACACCATGATATGTGTGAATGTTAGAAGACAGCTTTTGAGATTTTTCTCCTCCTACTGTATGGTTCTGGACATTGGTTTCAGATCATCAGGATGGACAGAAAGTACCTTTAACCACTAAGCCAGCTCATCTGCCTCCATTACTATATTTTAATTAATTAATTAATTAATTAATTAATTAATTTCTTACACTCCAGATTTTATCTCCCACCCCCCGTCCACCCTCTGATTGTTCCACATCCCATACCTCTTCCCCTCCCCCTGTCTCCACATGGATGTCCACATCCCCCCACCCCACCTGACCTCTAAACTCCCTGGGGCCTCCAGTCTCTTGAGGGTTAGGTGCATCATCTCCGAATGAACACTGACCTGGCAGTCCTCTATTGTATATGTGTTGGGGGCCTCATATCAGCTGGTGTATGCTGCCTGTTTGGTGGTCCAGTGTCTGAGAGATCTCAGGGGTCCAGGTTAACTGAGACTGCTGGTCCTCCTCCAGGGTCACCCTTCTCCTCAGCTTCTTTCATCATTCCCTAATTCAACAACAGGGCTCAGCTGCTTCTGTCCATTGCTTGGGTGTATATATCTCCATCTGACTCTTTCAGCTGCTTGTTGGGTCTTCCAGAGGGCAGTCATGATAGGCCCCTTTTTGTGAGCGCTCCATAGCCTCAGTAATAGTGTCAGGCCTTGGGACCTCCCCTTGAGTTGGATCCCATTTTGGGCCTGTCGCTGGAACTTATTTTCCTCAGGTTCTTCTCCATTTCCATCTCTGCAGTTCTTTCAAAGAGGAACAATTATGCATGTGACATGCATGGTATGTACTCACTAATAAGTGTATATTAGTCAAAAAATAAAGTACAGAATACCCAAGGTACAGTCCACAGATCTCAAAATGGTCAACAAGCTGAAGTGCCCAAGTGAGGGCGCCTCAGTCCCACTTGGGAGGGAGAAGGAAACAGTCACAAATGGGGGGGGACCTGGGAGGGAAAGTAGATGGGGGGGAAGATGGGGGTCAGAGAACCTGATTTGACATTGAGGAAGGAAGGGGAGGGAATGGGGGGAGAGGGGAACCTGATCTGATATTGGGTGAGGGAAAACGACTGAGGCCCTGAGGGCCAGCAGAAAGAATGGAAAAATGCAACTTCAGGAGGTAGGAGTTTAGGGGGACCCTCCAGAATGCACCAGAGACCTGGGAGGTGAGAGACTCTCAGGACTCAAAGGGAGGGACCTTAGATGAAATGCCTGACAGTGGGGAGAGGGAACTTGTAAGAGCCAACCTCCAACAGGAAGACTATTTTTTAAATTTACATTTTCAACAAAAGTACATAATAGGAATGAAAAATTATATTGTGAATAACTCTGCAAATAGTTGCACTTTTTCCATTTAGTTTAAAATGTGGAGTGAAGAGCTTCCTATTTCTTATTGCTGAGGAAACATTTTTTTCTGTGTCCAAGCTGAAGAAGGAACTGCAGGAATAATTTTCATTACTGAATTGGGGAAACTTGCATTCTTTTTCCTTTTGATTTTGTGTGTGTGTGTGTGTGTGTGTGTGTGTGTGTGTGTGTGTGTGTGTGTGTGCATGTCCATCTATGTGCCTGCCTATATGTTTCTTCCCATGTGTGTTTACATGCCTGCCCATGTACTCACAGAGATCATATGGCAGAGAAAGTAGATTAAAGAGGATGAGGATTTAGATTCTTGTTTAATTTTTTAGATTATTTTTATTTTGCATATATTCATGCTCTGCCTGCATGTATGTATGCACATCACATATACATCTGGTATCCATGGAGAAGAGAGCATTGGATCCTCTAGAACTGGGGTTCCCAATGATTGTGAAGCATTTCATAGGTACTGAGAAAGAACCTGAGTGTTGTGCAAGAGCAATCAGAGCACTTAGCCACTAAGCTACCTCTCCAGCCCTTACTGGGATTTAATTTTTAAAGAGAGTGTTCTTTTTCTGTAGTCCAAGCTGGCCTGGATTCATGACCCTCCAGTTGTTTTCCTTTATCTGTGATCAAGAACTCTGTGATCAAGTCTCTGCATGGCTTTTCCTAAGTAGTATATAAATATTAAACTGATTCATGCTATTTACAAGAAGTAGAACAGTGTTCCAGTTACTTGCTATGCATTCGTGGAGTGCGTGTGTTCTGACTTGACTTTCCCTAATGTCCCTAGAGAGGAGGATATTAGCAGGTTAATGAGTAGTTTCTCTTCAGATTCTAATAATTAAACACATTGTTTAAGTAACAGGATGTTCTTTGATTTTAGTGCTCATGACTGGCAATAAATGTCTTCTATTTTTACACACAGAGTTTGTACCTCTGGGAAGACGAGTGTGAGTGACATCAGCTTTGTCACAAGTCACACTAGATATTACTGAGTCAAGCTAGTATTCAATTAGCTTTGGAAAGGAGAGCATACATTTGGTTACTGTTCTTATTTGTTAACTGATTTGGTTACTGTTAATCTGTGTGGTGATGATATATGTAGGGACTTGCTTCGTATTTATTTTCTGTCAATGTATTCTTACTTGCTGTTGTTTTTCTTAGCTTCAGGTGTTTAACTGTTGGTATTGTCCCTTCAAGCTTGTTTCCTTTTCAAGGTATACTCTGAATTTCAAGATTCATTTAAGTTCTCACCAGGTATATTGGGTAAAACTCGAAGTTAACCTGTAAGCTCCACTCACCCAAGGACCAGATAACTTCTTGGGATTCTGGAAACTGTAGTTCTTGGAAAATAACAACACTACATGGGAAAATTGGTGGCTATATGGATTTGTCCTTAAATCCTTAAATAGCTCTCTCTTACAAAACATTTCTCCAGGACACTCAGCTGGGAATTCCAGGGAGTCATCATAACCAAAATCCCTTTTGGTCAGTATTTAATTAAAGCTTAATTCAAATTTAGTGCAAAATGGTAAAATTATTTTTTCTCTGGTATATTTCAGGATTAGAGAAGAAAGACCATTCCACTCCAAATTTATGCTGAATCCATCTATATCTATATCTATATCTACATCTACATTTATATATGTATATATACATACCTACATATGCGTGTATATATGTGTATATATACCTATATATGCATATATGCATATGTGTATATGTGTATACATATATGTGTATATGTATATATGTATATGTGTACACATGTATATGTATGTGTATATGTATATACACACATGTATATGTGTGTGTGTTATTTCCTTCACATCCAATGGCAGCTTCCCCTCCCTCCTCTCCTCCAGATATCTTCCTCTCCCCTCTTATACAGAATTTCCAAAACTCCACCTAATGTTTGGTTGTGGGTCTCTGCACCTGTTTGCATCAGTTTCTGGGTAAACCCTTGCTGATGACAGTTAATGCTAGGTTTCTGTCTTCAAGTATAGCAGAATATCATTAATAGTGTTAGGGGTGAGTTCCTCATGGCATATTAAACTGGGTCAGTCATTGGTTGGCCATTCTCTCAATTTCTGCTCCATCCTTACCTTTGCACACATTTTGTAGACAGGACAAATTTTAGGTCAAATGTTTTGTGGTTGGGTTGGTGTCCCAGTATCTCCTTTGGAAATCTTGCCTGGTTGTAGGAGATGCCCAGTTCAGTTTCCATATCCCCATTGCTAAGGGTCTTAGCTTGCGTCACCCTCATAGATACATTGAAAACTTTTTTAGTTAGCTTCCTGTAACATTTTTCTGCCTTGTTTCTGGGTTCTGGTTATAGGAGTATCTTATATGGGGACATAGAGGGGCTGACGAGGCCCACCAATCCTTACTGCAGGACAAAGGGAAACACCTCATGACTCCCTGGTTAATTCTGATTGATTAGGGGAGTTCAACCAGAGCCACCAGTTTCTCTCTCCTGACCCTGGAACCCTGAGAACACCCTTGTTAGTCTGGAAGCTGAGGTACAAAGTTTTTTTTTTTCTCTGAGAATCCTGGCACCTTGGCAATCAATAGAATTCCAATATCTAGGGTGCACAACAGAGCTTAAAAATATAGGGGTATTCCATAACACTGAAAGTCAAGTTGATGGTTCGGATAGTCTGTGTGGATTTGGAAGCTAAGGAAGTCTCATAGAGTCTAAGCCTAACAGGCTCCTAGTGTCTGGATTGTACAAGGCTATAAGAAAATTTTTCTGGGTCGGACTGATGAACTTCTGAAGCAGAGAACTCCAATTGTTAAATATCTTTGTCTCATGTTTTCTGTTGTTGGCTCTATGTTTTTCATTTATTGTCATTTTGACTCTGTGTCTTGTCTTATGGATGTACCTATCATTATATGTACTGACTTGGGGTGAATGGATAGACAAATGACAGGACTGATACAGTGTTCCAAAAGTCACTCTTGAAACTAAAGGAGCTTTGGAGACATGGGATATGGTGGGTTTGTGCACAACGGGCCCCATAGCTGCTTACTATGGCTCTCTGATATGGATATGGATAATATTAAAGTTGTTTTATGATGTTCTGCTGTTTTAAAAAGCTGGCTTTGGAATCAGGTATGGCTCACTCCTTTTCAGACCCAGGCATGCTTTTAAAGTCTCTATGTCCAGGGTCAGAAACTGTGACAAACAAAACAAAACAAAGAAATTACTGGCTTATTCATTGGATATGGTTAAAAATCTGAAATATCTTTAACGAAAAGTTAACTTAAAACTTGTAAAATGGATCTAATGATTAAAAGTTTGTGCATACGTAATCTTAAAGGAACCGTGTGGCAAGATTCAATTTTAGAATATAAGCAACTCATGGCTTGCTACCATCTTTAGACAACTGTATGGCTCATTGCCATCTTGGCTAGGGTTGGAGAGGGCAGATGTCAAATGTCTTCACCACCATCTTTGGACAGCCACGTGGCTGGCAACTGTCTTTGTTGTTGCAGATGGTTAAGGGCAAGCCTGAGGGTATAGTATGGGCCAACCAGGGAGACAACAGGTCTCTAAAGTTACATTTAAATAAGGATAGGATTTTTTATGTTAATTACTTCCTGTCTTAAAACAAGGTTTATAAGAGATGGGATTTAAAAGCAATGCATGTTTAATGAGATATTAAAATGGAACCCCCTGCATTCATATACCAGAGCACACCTTGCTGGCAGCCAAACTTTGTAACATAAGTATCACTTAGATGGTATTGATTTTAGAGACAATAGGTTGTTTACACTGTTGGAGCTTGGTTTTGCTTTGTACAGATTATGCTTGTATCTTCTGTCTTCACTCTTGAAATAACAAAGGTACTTCATTATAAATTACTAGAGCACACAGTTGATATATATTAAACTTTTTTTTACTTTAAAATATTTCTTTTTTATTGGATATATTCTTTATTTACATTTCATTTCCCCTTTCCTGGTTCCCCGCGCCCCAAAGGTCCCATATGCCCTTTTCCCTCCCCCTGTTCCCCTATTCACCCCTTCCCACTTCCCGGTTCTGGTATTCCCCTACACTGATGCATTGACCTTTCCAGAACCAGGGTCCACTCCTTCCTTTTTCTCAGACATCATTTGGTATGTGGATTGTGTCTTTGGTATTCCAAGATTCTAGGCTAATATCCACTTATCAGTGAGTGCATACCATGGGTATTCATTTG
>BDUI01001122.1:71769-83055 GCA_002335545.1 Apodemus speciosus
CATGGGAGAGTTGGGAAGGAGAAAGGGGCTTAGGGAAATGATGTAATTGTACTATAATCTCACTTTTTTTTTAAAAGGCTGGATTYTGTGAATAGAGAGGAAAAGCATACCCCACTAGAAAAACAAAGCTGTAGAAATGACTCAAAGGTTATGAAAACTGATAACATTCTTGGGAAATGGTGATGAGTTTAGCTTTCTTGTGCTGGTAAATACCGGGAGCCGTTAAATATTCTAAATAGCTTCAAGCAGCTGGTCATGTATGCCCGTAGTCCAAAGAGAGGAGTGAGTGTGTGCGTTCTAGGTTTATTCCACATTCTGTTTTTTATATTGCTCAGGATTGCTGGACCAAATCCCACCTATGATTGAGGGGACTCTTCCTACATCAATTAATACAATCAAGACAATCCCATCTAGGCAGGACAAGAGATCTGTCTCTCCTGTGATTCTAGATTGAGTCCACATCACAATTATAGTTAAGTGTTGCAACACCCTTATCAATAACTGAGAAATTAGATAGAGACAAAGTACGGAGGATTTTAGATGACTTAAGCATCACTGCTAACCTGTGTCTATACTGTTATTCATCTCTAGAGCACTAGTCCAAAGGCAAGAGAATGCTCATTTCTTTTTAAGTGAACATGGAGGATTCACCAAGGTAGATTACATTCCACCCCAAGAAACTATGTATTATACTGAAATCAGGAAACCTATAAAGGTATATTTTTAGATTTACTTGAATTAAACTGGGCACTAGACTCGTAAATTTATTTGAAAATATGCAAATATCTAAAATCAAAGTATGTAATTCTAAAGTCAGTGAGATGGCTGAGCAGGTAAAGGCATTGGCTGCTGAGTCTGACAACCTGAGTTTGATTCCTTGGGATCCACATTGTGGAAGGAAAGAAGCAACTTTGGTAAGTGTTGTCTGATGTCCACATATGCATCAAATGATCTATGTATGAACGCATGCATATGTATGCACACATACACAAGAATAAATAAATGTAAATATTTTCAAAGCATGTAATTCTATATAGGTTGTGAATCAAAGGCAAAAGTCTCTAGTTAAAAATGTATATTTAATTGAAATGCAACAGACATGGCACAGGTCTTGAATGCTCCTTTAAAATTTTAAATATTTTAATGTGTGTCTGTGTGTGTGTGTGTGTGTGTGTGTGTGTGTGTGTGTGCATGAACGCACCCACGTATGCATGTGTACTCATACCATGGAGTGCATTGGAGCTCAGAAGACAGCAGTGGGAATCACAATATTATAGTTAATGAAGGCAGGTCAATAGGCTTAGTAGAAAGCATAATACTTTGAGCCTCGATGTCCTCTTTGTTCTTGTCTTTTTTCCCTTTTGTATTTTGCCTTCTCCCACTCACTTTCCCTGCTGCTTGTTTTTCCCTCTCATGTTCAGTGTAAGTTCTGTCTCTTTCACCTAGTCTCTATGTTGCTTCCTTGGCTGTGTTGAATCCATGTCCTGGCTTAATGACAACATTCTTGAGCTTTGCTGTTTCTATGTCGTTTACCTTCCTTTGAGAGTCCTTCTGTGCTGCTTATTACCCTGCTGAAGTTATCCAGCTCATCTTTCATGGTGTTCCCCTTTAACATTCCATCTTTAACATATTAATCAGTCATTGTAAATCACCTTTCCGATCATTCTATTATCTTTCTCACGTTAGTCTGGTTCAGACAATTGTGAATATCACCCCATCCCCCATCTCTTTAAGTTCTTTCCTCTTCTGTTAGAAAACAATTGTATGTAATGGTAAAGATGGAGATGAATACTTTTATGCTTTTGAGACACTCTTTATTGTCTGCTAGCTCATTATATAAAGTGGTTTGTGTTAATATAATTAAGAGTTGGGCTCTTTCTGAAGATCTATTTTTCTAAACTGAAACTGATGTCACCCTACGGCCCTTGCCTCAATCTCTTTAATAAACAGTTTCAAACTGAAGTTCACTGACATTTAAAAACACTTTGAGTCCTGGTGTAAAACTGTGTGCAATGTGTGTGTGGGGGGGGATGAAATAACGTGACTTTCACAGATGCCTTGAAGAAGCCCATGGATAAAAAAGTAATCAACAGCAACCTGGGATTTGGAGATTGAAAAACACTCACTATACTGTCCTCGCCATTACCATCTTCTTCCAGCAAATGCTGTAATCTTGGATTAATACAGGGATTTTGCCAAATTCTATTAAAAGTGAGAACCAAAAATGAATTAACAAAGAGGCCCATGGAGCTTCGAGCACAAATTTCAGGATGAGGACGAGCACTTTACTCATTAAGTGCAAAAATAAGTATATAAATAAATGGCCTGTTGCCATGGGGGGAGGGGTCACAGCTACTTCTCACTTGCTTATCTGAAGGACAGGTAGTAGGAGTTGATCCAAAAGCAACAGGGGAAGTGATGACTCGTCCTGGGAATCTTTCAGAAGATAAAAGTTAACAGTGTTGACCCCAGAGCTCAAGAGATGTCTCTATTTTGTAATGAAGCCAATAAAAAATATGATGGCCTTTATGGATGCATGTGACTCTAAAAGTAAGTGAGGTAGTATAATATTTAAATTTAGCAGAATTATTTTCATTTCTTAAAATTCCCTGTCTTTTGCACGCTGTCAACTGTTAATCATTATTTATTTTATTCTGCGAGGGATGTAAWATTACTTCTCTATGAKCACCTTTCAGTTTCTAATTGTCTATCACAACTTACTATTATTTTTAAGAAGCCACCCCAAGAAATAGAATGGATCACTTGGTACCAAATCAATAGAGCCTTTCTATTACGTGAGGGACAACCACGGGGATGCACTTCTGTTTGGGGCTGAATTGTGTGCCTGCTATGAACATACTAAATTCCTAATTCAGAGTACTCCAGAATGTGACTATTTGGGGAGATAGGGTTATCTGGGAAGTTATTCAGTGATTGAGGTAACTTGTGTGGTCCTTGTTCCACAAGGACTAGTGTTTGCCAGGAGAGGAGGACACAGAGACAGAAATAGAAGGACACATGAAGAAAAAAAAGTAAAGATGGTCACTGGCCTGCCCATGAGTGCGCCCACCTCAGGAAAGAGGAATTCACTGCTACCTCAAGCTTGGAGTTTTGTCCTCTAGAATTTTGACCAAAAAAATATGTTACTGTTTAAACCACCTGCACAGTAGTATTTTGCCACAGTCATTGAAGCAAGGAAAATATAGCTTCAGATATTGTATTGCTAATGTGTGTCATTCAATGGTCCATTCAAAAACGGGTAATAAAAATATTGACGATATTATTGATGTCAAAATTGAGATAAATATATTCCAATAACCTGTAAGGACAAGGTTATATTTCATGGAGAGCATGAAATTATAATTTCATTAATCTTGTACACTGTTTAAAATGTCAGCCTGCTCATGACACCATTGTAAAGCATTCGGGAAATATCCTGGTGACTATGAGTAAAGTTGGAGACCTGTTATGTTCCTTGAGTGACTTTTCTCCAAGGTCTCAACTTCTAAGCCCCAGCTTTCCAATATCCAAAATGGAATTATTGCAGACCATTTTGAAGCTGAATAACACACTGGATATACTTCACTTACGTTCTTGGTGAGTTGTAAGTTCGGGCACTCAGTGAGTATTGGCTAGCAGCAGCCATCTGGCAAATTAATAAATGCTGAGCAAGTTTTAGCTAGAGTGTTAGAGGTGGTCTCAGGTACATAACAGTCTCGAATCATTCGATTAGGTTTGTGTCACCACACCACATCACACCATACCACACCACACCACAGCATACCACATCACACCACACTGAAGTCACACCTCTGTGCCTCTGTTTTTCATGGCACAGTCTAGAAGTAACTCTTAAGGGCAGGCCGTGGGATTGAGATCCTTGAAACAGAGATTCATGAGAATTTATTTTTCAGGAGAAGCAACTTCTATGGAGATTGGCAGTATAATGAAAATGATCAAGAGGACTACATTTTAAAACATAACTAAGAAATGCAAGATGTGATTACATTTTTATGTCAATGGCAGTCAAGGTATGCAGTTAGGACAATATGTTTCACATCTAAATCAAAGTTTTCATTTTTTCTAGAGAGACAAAAGCTAAACCTTAGCCAATGCTTTTATGCAATTGATCCAAGAGTGTGATGGAATCACATGATGGAATACTGTGCTCTCTGTTCAACAAGATACTGTTGATGACAAAGAAAATATTCACAAAAGAAAACTTACTCATACTTTCTCTCCATTGCATGGGACATGATCTAGGCATGAGCACTAAGCATTTCAATTTAACACTTCATTTTCCAATTTGTTCTGAAATYCATGGCAGAATTTAAGTAACACTTTGGCAGAAATGGCATTTCTCTTCAAGCTCTGCAAGCAGGATTTATGAACTGTTTGAATCTCGCTTCCTTGAAACAGAACCCTTCTCAAGATTATTTTCCTCACTGAAGGGAGACAATCCAGGAGCAGGGTGGCCAACTTTACATTTTTGAACTAGAATTCTGGCTGGTCCAGTATATTAAGTGGTCTGGTTCATTTTACCAGTGTGAGCTGCCATTACATAGGACAGATGTCGTGACTTAGATGAGGGCTTCCAGAGAATGGCTCCGATATGAGCACTCAAGGCCAGGGAGGCCTGGGAGAAATAGTTTAATTGAAAATTGGCAGTAGAAATATTGTCATCCTGGGGAAGGAGTTAGATCTATTAAGCATGGGAGGACATTCGGCACTTGGAGACACAGAAGCAGTTGGAATAACAATAGATAGTCCATTTTATATAGTGCAAAAATTTTACTTTTTCAAATTGTATTGTGAAATTGTACTGCTTTGTTTACTGCTAAAGCCTTGCATTTCAAAACATAATCAGTTACAAAATAACCACAGGTGCTCCGTGATAGATATGCTTTATAGACAATTCCTAAGTCAATACCTTGTATACCCAAATATCTAAGCTCCTGGATGGTGGTATGGTAGGAGCCCTGCTTTACTCTTGCCTAGTGAGTGTGGAATTCTGCTTTCCACAGGTGCCCTTTCACATCAGGCATCTACTATGCTAAGATTAGTATTCCATGGGAAAATCTTTGACCTTGCTGAAACTTGCAATGTCCATTCAGTGGTACTAGAAAGTATATGATGTGTAGACTACAAGGGGACATGTCAGGATGCTTCACAAAACTGCCTCAGCAGGGGAGGAAGGAAAGCTAACTTAGTCTTTGGGCTTGCTTGCTTGCTTCCCCTGATGAGGCTAAGGAGCAGTTTTAGGGTAGGTGGTAATCCTGHGACTGGAGAGTCAGCAGCCTCGATTCTCTGGACATCAGTGAGAAAGTCTTAMCCACAATCCCCATTAATCATATCCCAGTGCTTTGAATGCTGGAGGGACTCTTCCCACATCAAGACACCGGGCRTTTTCTTCTGTCTGCCTCTGCCACAGCCAATCACAGCTCAGATTTTACTACCTTATCCTCTGTGGTAAGTGCAGCTCTCCTTTGCTGCAAATTCCCAGAGAGATTCATGGAACACTGGAGTTTGCCAATAGTGTCATAATTCATGCTGGTGCTACTGTTGCTAATGAACATGTTTAGATTGTATTATCCTTATAACATTGGGGGAAATTATCAGAGCTCTCATCTTTGTCCTTTTTCATCTACTAAATGTCYCTTAAATGTTTGGTGAAAGGTAGGCAGGGGAACATGTGCCATTCCAGTATTCAGGGAGCTTAAGTAGGAGGACCAAGAATTTAAGACTCACAAGTTATATAGGGAGGGAAAGAGGAGGGAGAGGGTAGGGAGAGGAGAGAGAGAGGAGGGAGAAGACTGGAAAGAAGAAGGAAGGAAGAAAGGAAGGAAGAAAGGAAGGAAGGAAAATGGAAGGAAAGAAGGAAGGAAGGAAGAAAGGAAGGAAGGAAGGAAAGAAGGAAGGAAGGAAAATGGAAGGAAAGAAGGAAAGAAGGAAGGAAGGAAGGAAGGACGGAAGGAAGGACAGAAGGAAGGAAGGAAAGAGAGGCCCTGTATTTTCTTTCTTTTAGGTGATGATAAAGGTTTTCTATTCTGGGTTCATTTTACTGGCATCATTGAATAACTATAGCTTACGTTTTTTGCTTCTGGGCTGTCAATGACAAATGAAGGCAAGTGAAAACTTTTGTTTAAAAGTTGTACATTCCTATGTTAATATCCCCTTTTTCAGAAATGCAGCATTTTATGGATTTAAAAAAACAGCTTGGTTTTTATCAAAAATTCCTCCTTAATTCTCTTTGATTGCTAAGCTATGTAAGTTAMCCAGGAGATAACCAAGCATTAACCTATGTTGCCTCTTGTTTTCTTATCTACCCATGAAATCCCAAGAGTTTAGCCAAGTGCATTAAATGTACTGTAASTCTTTAAATTGTTTCTATTAAGCCACATATTTGGAATATCTGTCCAAAACTATTTGATCAATTATAAAATATTAGCTTCTGCACTGTGACAACTGTTTCAACATATGAACAAGTTTTTGGTGAACAATGAGACTCTTTTCTGGGAAGCACAGATAGCTTGACACCCAAATTTTTCAATAGTTGGTTTTTATGCCATCATATTTACTGACATGGATTACCATTATAAAAAATTACAAAATCTAGAAATGTAATTTTTCAGCCTTTCCATTTATATATTCTTGTAATTATGGCTCCTCAAATTAAATAAAAATCACTCAGGTGATTGCTAAGATCATTATATTACACTGCYTCCACAAACATCCATCTTTGATGTATATGTGTGAGTCTATGCATTCAGTATACTACCGTTTTAGGGGTCTTCTATAGATTTTTCATATTTTGTTATTTCCTGACTCCTAGGCCTTGTTACTATTACCTGGAAGTTCTTACATTTATCTTTCTGTCATCAAAATCCTGTGCTTTATTTAGTTAGATAATTTATCATTATTGTGCTTATGTTATATGCTAGACACTCTCTTGTCAGGGTGAAGTTTGATTATMTTTTAATACATGAAACTTTGGCAAACTTTGTTTCTCCTTTAAAATGTGTCATGTCTTCGTTTAGCAGTAGTAGCTCTGTGTTAGGTTAGATCTCTCTTTTTATATATCAAATACAATCACATCTCAGGGTTATTCATGAGATTGCTTATCTTTCCATTTCTTCTACTCCAGAAAGCCGAATTATTGATGATAGAGGTTTGACTTTATTTAGAACATAGGAGGTGGAGCACAAAACACAGCCACACACACACACACACACACACACACACACACACACACACACCTCTGTATTTGATATCTACGTATCTATGTATTTATGTATCTATATGCCTGTCTGTCCATATCTATCTATCTATCTATCATCTATCTATCTATCTATCTATCTATCTATCTATCTATCTATCTATCTTATCTCTATCTATCTATCTATCTACCATCTATATCATTTATCTGTCTATCTATCTGAGCTCCTTTAATAAACACTACCATTGACATAGTTCAACGTGAACTACTCCAGAGATCAGGTCAATATTGAGAGCATTAATTTAATCTATTTTAGAAATTTGTCATGAAAATGTTTCTCTATGTTATACAGCAATTCTAAAAGGCTTAACAACTCACTTTATGCTCTGCGTTCATAGCTAATTTTCTAAACAAGTGAGTTTTATTCATATGAAGATATCCTTGAAAAGAAAAACATTACCCGTGGAAATGTTCTTTGCTTTTTGGAGAAAGAAGTCGGGGCTTTTGTTAGGTTGTGTTATGTAAATGACTCATGCAACTATTAAAGTCAAATCCTTCAATAGGACTGAGAAATTCTTTTGTGATGTTGTTAGATTTAAATTTATTTCAAGAAAGCCATTTTAAAAGAAGCACAACGTTTACAAATTCCACAGTTTGAGTACCAGGCTTTAGGGCTTAGTTAATGCTTTCCTCTCATTTAGAAGACAGAGCACCCCAAAACCACACATTTAAAGAGGTTAGCTGCATGTTTCCTTCTTGAGAAACTGTCTTTAATCATCGTGGTTCATAGTCTGACTGCTTTGAACTCCAAGAACTTGAATCATACCTATTGGACTTGAGCTGTGAAGGAAGAAAAAAAAAAAAACTAAGGAGTTGAAATGTCATTGAATGACAGCTATCAACATAACAGACAAAGTCTGGAAGAATTTTAGAATAATTCGGTGAATAACCCCTAAGCACTTACTGGATAACCAGTAATATAGGTGGCCCAAATATTTCGAATCTGAAGTGTTATCTGTCCCATGGTTCTAGTTGTCAAACATTTATTTCCCAGCTGCTGGCACTGTACTGGAAAGTCTGTGAAAACTTTGGTATATGGGTCAGTAGGGCTGAGCCTCTGAGGATGCCAGTCCACCTCTGTTCCTGTCTGATCAGCTTTTGTGCTTTAAGATCTGTTGCTGTAGGTAATGAGCTGTCTCTGTTTCAACTCTTTTAGCTGCAAGCTACTCCTGYTGCCATACCTTTGGCACCAGGGAGGATTTTCTTCTCTAAATTTGAATACAAATAAACCTCTCTTCCCTTAAATTGCTTTGGCTGGCTATTTGGTCACAGTGATGAGAAACACTTGGTAATAGAAAACATCAACAATGAATGCTGAAAATTTCTTATTTCTCAGAAACACAATCTATAGAGTATAAGAAATTTTTATTTAATAATATTATTAGTGAGGCTTTACAAGTCATGAATGGAAATGTTTGAAAATTAGTAATCTATTAAAACTATTAAACATTTTTTCCAATTTTGTGAATGTATTTAAATCTTGTAAATAATAGATTTTGAGGAATTCTAGTCAAATGTTGTCTTTGTACACCTGTTTTAGAGCTGAAAGTGCTCTAAAACTTCCTTAATTTTGTGTAGGTGTGGGGGTGTTCAGGCTTTTTTAGCTGTCCTTTGAGAACAGCCAAGTATCCGCTATCACCTGTGATAGACCTGACTCTTTCAGGCAATAAGCCAGTTTATCCATTGTCTCTGATTCTCACATCTCTCTCTGTTACAGCCCTTGGATTGTGCTACTTAATCCTGTCTGAGTGGCTTTTCAGGAAAGAGAAAACAATTTCATTCTTCCAACAGCCCTGAAAAGACAACATCTCCTTGTTGATGGAAGAAAGGGCTAAAACTTCTCCAAGTGTGAGATGTCCTTTGGAGACCTATAAGAAAATCTGTCCTGGATAGAGAACATTTTCTTTCCAGTTAAGATGCAATTTCAAGAAGTTAGTTCGAAAGTGAGCAAGAGGGATCTGTAGTMTGACTCTCCAGATATTTTGGAACTACTTTCTGTGCAAGCAGGTGAGGCTAARGATGGACAATGTTTCCTGGGGGAAATCAACATRGACTGCAAGTGTTYGTGACAGTGACCCTGGATCTACTTATCCGGCTACATCCCTGCTGGTCTAGAGCGCTTGCGGGTTTTTCATTCCTCCAAGTACTTTACAGCAGAGTTTTGGATGGCTACTAATATTGTGCAGCTGGAAATTCCAATTTGGACTGAAGTTAAATAAATACTGGCCATATAAGGGTCTCAACATCTAGAATGTGGGTGGGCTCGTTTTATAAATGTATTAAGTGAGATAGTAAATGCTAGGTTAAAAATGTGTATTTGAGGTAATTCAAGATTTGAGGGCAACACAATTTAAGAAGAGAAATGTCCGCCTCCATGTGGTGAGTATGGCAGGATCGTCGGTTAAGGCAGTGCTGGGGAARATGCTTGGCGTACAGTATGCCATAACTGTGTACTCACGGGCATTCGTGAGGATATTCTTTGTCCCTCCTTTCTCTGATCATGATTTTCACTTTATTCTTCCTTCAGACACAGGTCTGTTATTAGTCCCAAGAGATAGCTATTAGAATTGAAACTTAAAAGAAGACCAATTGTTGTTAGTCCTCAGTTCAAAAATGCAATGGCTAATTGTAAGTGTTAATTTATCTGGGCTACAGTGCATGTCAATTTGGTCGAATATTCTGGATGTTAAGTTTTTGTTATAATGAGATTTTCTCTCCACTAGCAGAATTGAGTGAAGTGATTTGTAACCTGTAATGGGGATGGACTGAATGATTGAGACCTTCATGGAGAAAAGACTGGCTTTCCTGGGGCTGGAGGAGATTTTACAAGCAACCTGCCTTTAGACTTCTAAAAACGGCAGCTTCTTTCTCAACCGGCTTCCTCCAGACTCAGTAACCAATGTTTCCTTTAGTACTTTCTTCATCACAAGGCTGTACTTATCAGAAACTCATAATTGTTTATACCAGGTCCTTAAAATGGCTTTATATATGCACAGCTCTGTGTCTCTGGAAAGCTAGCCAAGTAAACAAAGCAATTGATTTAGATTCGAGGGTAGGACTGAGAATCTTAAAAACACATCACAGTTTAATCAGATACATTGTCTATCCTCTTCCTCCTGGAGCGCCAGATCATTAGACCTAGAATTTAGGAAGAGCAGAAAAAAAAAGAAAGACTGAAAACAAAAAGAATTAGTAGATGTTGTATTTTATCCTTTGTCCATGATGAATATTCTTCCCTTTGTGACAGGCAGAGATCATAACAGACACTCCTACTCTGTGGATGGGGATTTGGTAGGACAAAAATAACCTGTGATTTACATGCCTTCTGAGTTTGGAGGAGAGCCACACAGGAGGACTGGTAGCGTTAAGCTCCTGGGAAGAAGACTGGAAGTACATGGAGCCTCTTCCAAATCACTCCAAATGGCTCCAAAGGACATTTGACGAGTGCTTTTGAAATGGGCGGAAGAGAAAGTGCTGGTGACTCTACAGAGTTCCAATACACTTTTATTTCTATAGAAATGTGAAGTGAGAATAGTCTGCAGGTTGAGGCTTTGGCTGTACTTTACCATGGGCAGAGAGAGCCTTGGGCATGGGGGCAAGCAACTGGGAGCTTAAACCTGCATGGATATCTTTCAGAAGGACATTTCATCACCACAGCCAATGATGGGTGTCTTTCTACTCACAGCAGAGTATTGAAGCCGGCTTCCTGTCTGCATTCTTAGTTGTCATTCAGGGATGCATCATGCTTGTCCCCAGGATTAGGTTCACTTCACAAGATGATCCACTCTGAGAAGATAGTGCTTGGATCAGGTTGGAAAGAGATATCTCTGTGTATCAAAGCAAATCAGGAAATCAGAAGAGAAATGCCAGAATCAACCCTGTGCTATAAGAAGTAATCATCTAAAATTGTAATCTAATGATTAAAATTTATGACTTCATAGCCTGGGTGGGCGAAGTAGCTGCCTGCTTTCTCCTCCTCCTCCTCCTCTTCCTCCTCCTCCTCCTCCTCC
>BDUI01001122.1:177727-190529 GCA_002335545.1 Apodemus speciosus
TACATAGAGTAATAATGACCTTGGGGAAATCAGTGGTTAAGTGTCAGCAAACTTTAAGTGTTAACTCTCAAACCCTATAGGAAACTGCTAAGGTTCCGATTTAACATGTCAAAGTGGACCTGGCCTCTAGTTTCTCCAGCATGCCTCRGTTCCTACCTGTTACAGGGTGCYGCCTTATCCAGCATTCTATGCAGAACTCTCCAGATCATAGGCTGGGCTGCCCCTCCCCTGAGGCTCTTCCCAGTATAATCCAGCCATTTGTGTTTATCCATCTTTTTTTTTTTTTTTAACTTTTGCCCTCTTGCCCTCTTGGCTGCTTGCTGTACCTGGTTTTCTCCTGTTTCCTCTCCTCCCCTCTCCCTAACACTTTCCCCACTCCTCATATGCCTCAGAGTCCACTCTGGMCTTCCCCAGATATCTCTGCCCCTGGTTATGCTGWCCTTTTTATTTACAATAAACTTTCTCCTCCACTCTACTTAGAGCAGTTTATCCTTCCTTTTTATTTTCATTTCTTCTCATTAAAGGATCATGYCACTTTTTCATTAAATGTCCTGTTAGGACTGAGTCTCATTAAYAGCTAATCTACTCATTCACTTACCTCATTCTCACACCCTCAATTAACTAGTCCTCTGCCTTTCTCACTTTGAACCGCCAATAATCTAAACAAACTTCTTGCACCAGTTGGAGAAAAGAATAATCTTGGTGTGGCACAGAATAGTACATGTTAAAAAACAAAAGTAGACTGGCAAGAGAATTTTGTTTTGTAAAAAGAACCAATTGGGGAAGCAAAAACGTGGTGCATGTGTGAGGGGGCGGAGCAGGAGGCAGAAAGTTTACTTAATGTTTATATAAATGCAAGTGGTGACTGTGTCTTGTCCCCATTGACAATMTCTTGTCCCTCATTGCAACCTCTGAGCCTTTCACTACTGGCTAGTTTTAAAAGGTTAGGTACAGATGAAATGGAAGGAAAGGGAATCAGAGTCAACTACTTCACACAGTCAAATTCAGTAAATGCATCAGGCCTTTGTCTGAACAAGCATTTTCCTAGAAGAGTAGATTAAAATATTTGCATAAAGGTTTTACAGGATGGGGGAGAATATCATTACTGTTCTTCTACTGTGATAAAAATCATGACCAAGGCAAGTTACAGAGGAAAGAGTTTATTTTTGCTTATAATTCAGTCCTTCAGGTCAGGGACATGAGTTTGCAAGCAGCAGGGGTGGTGGGCATAGCAGGAAGTTGAGTATTCACATCCTGAACCTTAAGCACACAAAGCAGCCTGTGACATAGTTCCTCGAGTTAGGCTGGATGGCCTTGGCCTGAGGGTGTAACTTGGAGGGATTTTCTTAGTTTGATGTAGGAAAGTGTATCCAAAATGTGGGCAGCTCCATTTCATGGGCTGGGTCCTGGGCTGTTTAAATACAGAGCATTGACTGAGATCAATATCCATGAATTCATTTCTCTCTGCTCTTCTGGGGATGTTCATAGCTATTTCAAGTTCCTACCATGACTTCCTTGGAATGATGGACTTTAATCCAGAATTGTCAGGTAAATGATTCCATTCTTTAAAGTTGCTTCCCCAGCACCTCTTTTCTTCTTATTCAGGGTGTTTTCACAGAAACAGAAGTGAAAGTAAAACACTAGAAGATTTGAAGAACATAGTATTCTACAAATTGGGCTCTGTTTCTTCCTCTCTGCTTTACTCTGCTTATACATTTACAGGATCATAATGTTTTAATGTTTAGACTGCTCCATGCTTTCTTATCTAAAAAAGTCCTTATCTCCCTTTTCTTAAGGTATGTCTAAATAGGTNACATAGTTCCTCGAGTTAGGCTGGATGGCCTTGGCCTGAGGGTGTAACTTGGAGGGATTTTCTTAGTTTGATGTAGGAAAGTGTATCCAAAATGTGGGCAGCTCCATTTCATGGGCTGGGTCCTGGGCTGTTTAAATACAGAGCATTGACTGAGATCAATATCCATGAATTCATTTCTCTCTGCTCTTCTGGGGATGTTCATAGCTATTTCAAGTTCCTACCATGACTTCCTTGGAATGATGGACTTTAATCCAGAATTGTCAGGTAAATGATTCCATTCTTTAAAGTTGCTTCCCCAGCACCTCTTTTCTTCTTATTCAGGGTGTTTTCACAGAAACAGAAGTGAAAGTAAAACACTAGAAGATTTGAAGAACATAGTATTCTACAAATTGGGCTCTGTTTCTTCCTCTCTGCTTTACTCTGCTTATACATTTACAGGATCATAATGTTTTAATGTTTAGACTGCTCCATGCTTTCTTATCTAAAAAAGTCCTTATCTCCCTTTTCTTAAGGTATGTCTAAATAGGTRTATACCTATTTTAATCCTTTGTTCTTTCCAAATGGGTATTACTACTGTTTTGTCATGGAAACTTCCAATAGGACTTATACTAGAGTTCTATGGTAGATAGCTATATACTTATATGTATGTATGTATGTATGTAGTATGTATGTATGTATGTATGTATGTATGTATATAATTGAATCTTACTGCATTTGACAAATGAACATGACAAATTTCTTTGTTGAATGAGAAATTCAGGTACTTTTCAAAAATATTTTTAAATTCGCCATCAAAATTTTAAATATCCCTTACCACATATATTATTGGTTTCATGTGTTTATTTTATATAATTGGTGTAATATCAAATCATAATATTAACCTATATATTATACTTGGAAAATGTTAATGTAGTTTGGGTACTGTATCAAGCATCATAGATGATTGCTGAGATTATGGTTGAAAGACATTTAATTTCCTTGCCTCTAGGAGCTAAGAGTCGGATGATGTAAAATCTTTCATAACAGGCATTCACAAATGCTGATAATAGAAGTAATAGTGTAAAGAAGATGAAGGTGACAAAGAAAATGCAAATTCATGAAAAGTCTCTGATGTGTASAGACCTTTCCCCACGCCACCCTGCACAGAAGGAGGCAGGCTTGTGAAACCCATAAAAAGTTTAGAAGAACTAGAAAGAAAATTACATGTGTCCCTGATGTTATTTAACCAACAGCCTAACTGCTGAAGGAAAGAAGATTCATGAGGTATTGCAAGGAGCCAATCAAGGAGAAGTCAAGAACTAGTAGGTGATCTTCCTGAGATGGCTCTGCCATGGACTGTTAAAAGTTAATGATGGACTTGCTTCTCTAGGCAAGGCCGAGAAGATTTCATTTTAGGAAATATTATGCTTTTCCTGTTATTAAATATATATAACAATCACTAGGTATTAGCCTATTACATATATATGTATATATATGTACATATATATACATATATATATATATCACTAGGTATTTGCGCAGATCTCTGCAGAACAATGGTGATGTACTGTCTTATAATGATGCAATGCTATATAGACAAATAGATAGTTTCTTAATTCTTAGTGATGATTCTATAAGAATTCCTAAAATTATATTAGTAATTATTAAGCTCTTTTATAATAGAACTGCTACTAAATCCTCTCTCATAATCAAAACTACAATGAAAACTCTGCCAGCCTTCGAGTGTCATGAGTTACTTCTGAGATAGCAAGAAGGCATCCACAATTTAGAGCATATTCCAAGAGTTTATAAAACCATTAACTAAAGGTCATAAAAAGGGAACTAAGTATTTACTACAGGTGCAAGGACAGAAGATAAAATATTGACCGGGTTTACCTATACAAAATTTCACTAATACCTTAGTCACAAAAAGTATAGTTTTTAACTTTCAATGAACCTGTAGAGCTAGTGACAGATGATGAATGATTAGCCAGATAATTACTCTTAGTGGATATGCAATAAACTGTCTCTGTTGTAAACTTCTTATTCAATTTATAGTTTGAATTTATGTGTGAACWTATGGTGAACTTTTTACCATATGATCATGTATTCTGAAAGATGTATAAGTGCTGAGGATAAAGAGMGKAAATGGAACTCAAGAAGTAAGTATTGGGAGTAAGGCACTGAGAGCAAGAGCATTGTTACTTCAGAGCAGGAGGAAGGAGCAAGATTAGAAGAAGAATGCAGAATGAAATAACTTAGAAATTATAAGGCAACTTAAAATAATTAAGAGACCAGTATGCAGAATGCAGAGGGAAGTAGGACAGAAAGAAGAAGCTGCCGAGAGGCAGAAGGAGCAGGAAGACTTCTCCTTAACATCAGACAGAACAGGTCTTTTCTTAACAGCAAGGCAGGCTTAGTCTTATTAAAGAGGTCAAAGCTTTCTTCTTACAGAAATAGGTTTAATTTATTTATCAATAAAAGGGTAGAAGCTTTTTCTTTATGCAGTAAACATTGGAGCTTGTTTTTCATCCAGCGTGAGTGTGTTCTTTCTGTACTTGGTCTTTTGCTCCATAAATATCTGTAAGTATGGATGTGTGTATTTAAGTATGTAATTATGACATAAGCATGTAGCTTAGCCCAATTGGTTTGAGATGYATGAATGTGTAAGCTTGAATCTGTATATGAATGTGAGTTTATCCATATTTGCTTGTGTAAAAGTTTTCCTTCTGGGAGCATGATTCTCTTCTTGTTCAATAGAAGTTTATTGTTCTACACCTCCCCCTAGCCTGACAGGTGAGGCATTTGGACAAGAGGGAAATGGATCTAGCAATTAATCCCTTCCTTAATCTCCTGCTGTTTTATATGAGGCACTAAATGCCAGAGTCTACAGTTTCTGGCCTCAAAAGCACTCAGGCAGGTCAGCTATGGTAGCAATATTACTTAGGCTTAAGATAAGCAAACACTTTATCATTGAACAGCAACCTTAACTATCTCCCAAGACCAAGTAATGCTTCTCCCCCTCCACAGCCTCAAAAAGAACCATGAAAGAAGAACCGCTGGTCTCTGGCAAGGTGGTTCTGTCAGCAAACTCCCAACCTTTGTCACGGATATGACCACTATGAACTCATTGACTCACCAAACTAGACTAGCTAACTAGAATAATATCTTTGATCTGTAGTTGGCAATGTATCTGGGTGTGGTGGTTTGAATAAGAATGGCCCCCACGGGGTCATAGATTTGAATGCTTGGTCCTTAGGGAGTGCAACTGTTTGACAGGGATTAGGAGAGGTGACCTTGCTGGTGGAAGTGTGTCACTCTGGGGTTGACTTTGGGGTTCTAAATGYTCAAGCCAGGCCCAGTGGCTGTTTGTCTTCCTGTGCTGCCTGTGAATCCAGAGGATCCTGATGTAGAACGCTCAGCTACCTCTTCAGCATCAGGTCTGCTKGCACGCTGCCACGTTTCCCACCACGACGATAGATAATGGACTAAAACTTTGAAACTGTAAGCAAGTCCCAATTAAACGTTTCACTTTTAAGGGATGCTGTGATCGAAAGACTCTGGCGAGCCGTAGCTTACCAGTGACCTCCTGAGTGAACGGTGCCGAGTCGAGAATTCATGCAAAAAGCAAGAGGAATCTATTGTTTTCAACATGTTGGGGTTGACCWGCACATGGAGAGAGAACGACCACACGTTGCCCACCCAGCTCCGCAGCAGCCGCCATTACGCACAATGTGATTGGCAGAACAGTGTGACTTTTAAACTGATTGGTCGTTAGAGAATGAGGTAGTGGTAACTGTCTCAGAATAACTCTGGGCCTCCCCTAGCCACAGGGCCATGTGGCCTGAGGAATGTAATTTAGCCCCTCCCTTCCGGACAGGTCTGGTGGAATTCTCAAACTTTCTGAGTTGACCTCTTCAGTGATCATGGTGTTTCTACACAGCAATAGAACACTGACCAAAACACTGGGTGAATAGAAATGTATTTCCATCTCCCCCCCNGCACGCTGCCACGTTTCCCACCACGACGATAGATAATGGACTAAAACTTTGAAACTGTAAGCAAGTCCCAATTAAACGTTTCACTTTTAAGGGATGCTGTGATCGAAAGACTCTGGCGAGCCGTAGCTTACCAGTGACCTCCTGAGTGAACGGTGCCGAGTCGAGAATTCATGCAAAAAGCAAGAGGAATCTATTGTTTTCAACATGTTGGGGTTGACCWGCACATGGAGAGAGAACGACCACACGTTGCCCACCCAGCTCCGCAGCAGCCGCCATTACGCACAATGTGATTGGCAGAACAGTGTGACTTTTAAACTGATTGGTCGTTAGAGAATGAGGTAGTGGTAACTGTCTCAGAATAACTCTGGGCCTCCCCTAGCCACAGGGCCATGTGGCCTGAGGAATGTAATTTAGCCCCTCCCTTCCGGACAGGTCTGGTGGAATTCTCAAACTTTCTGAGTTGACCTCTTCAGTGATCATGGTGTTTCTACACAGCAATAGAACACTGACCAAAACACTGGGTGAATAGAAATGTATTTCCATCTCCCCCCCCCAAAAAAAACCAGCACAGTGTGGTGAAGGTAGTAATCTAGGTATCTGGCAGAAGAAATAGCAAGTGTTTAAATCCTGAGACAAGAAAATGTTTCATATCCTGGCATTTAATTCCAGAATCTTGCTTATCTAYTTAATTTACCAAATTAATTAGCTTCTGATGAATTTAGACACAGATAAAACTGTCATCTAAAAAAGTTCAAAGATTATTTTTTCATCAATCTTTACTTTATTTGGATTTACTAAAAACTTAAAGACAATCTCAAGAAATACAAAATCGACCCCATGGTTTCTTGACCTTGATAACAATAATTAAATATTAAAATATCATAATTAAAAATGCCACATTAGATTAAGGACTTTTTTATTGTTGTTATTTTGGGTTTTTTCCCCCAATGATCTCACTACTGAATGAGGTTACTTGTTGCTGTGCCTGGTAATAAGTAGTGAAGAATTTCCTTCAGTAACGAGACACAGCAGTCACCTAGCCCACTCTCAACATTGACTCTTATTTCAAAGCATATGTGTTTTAATGTTTTACTCTTCCTTTTAGAGTTTCTCTTATGATCCAGAATAATGGCTATGTCTTTTAGCTTTAAGCATTATTTTACATATATTGGTAGGAAGCTTCATATTTGGCTTTTTAAAGAAATTACTTCATTTATATTTTTACCTGCTGACTTTTAATAGTTATGTTAAGTTTTGGTGAATAGAATACTAAGCATGTCTGGTATGATGCCTGTATTAGAGACACGCTGACAGATTTCACAATCAAATCATATCACATGGTTTGTGTGCATTTCTTTTCTCATGTTTATGTGTCTATGAATCTCTGTGCAAACATATGCCACATATGTTGTGTATGCCATTGGAGGCCAACAGAAGGTGTTGGATGCCCTGGAGCTGCAGTTCTGGGCCTTTGTGAACTGCCCAGCATGGGCACTTGAGTAATAAACTCTTTTTAAGTGCTGAATGTCTTAAACACTCAAACATATCTCCAGTCCTCAAATCGAATTCTTAACAATTCTGTGCAACTTTCCCCCCTCACTAGGAAATGAATTTTAGGTTTTTTCCTTATTATGAGCTTTAAAACTTCTATCTATACTTAGTTCTCTGAAATCTCATAGCATGGTTCAGTGTCTCAGGCTGTGGAAAGTACTCACTGTGGCTTTTCTTTTTTCTTTTCCCTTTTCTTATTAGATATATTCTTTATTTACATTTCAAATGTTATCTCCTTTCCTTGTTTCCCCTCCAAGCCTCCCCCCATCCCATCCCTTCTACCCCTGCTCACCAACCCACCCCCTCCCAATTCCTTGCTCTGGCATTCCCTTACACTGGGGCATCAAGCCTTCACAGGACTGATGCCCCACAAGGCCATTCTCTGCTATATATGCAGCTGGGGCCATGGGTCCCTCCATGTGTATTCTTTGGTTGGTGGTTTAGTCCCTGGGAGCTCTGGGGATACTGGTTGGTTCATATTGTTATTTCTCCTGTTCCCCTTCAGTTCCTTGGGTCCTTTCTCTAGCTCCTCCATTGGGGACCCTGTGTTCAGTCCATTGGTTGGCTGTGAGCATCCACTTCTGTATTTGCTGGGTACTGGCAGAGCCTTTCAAGAGACAGCTATATCAGGCTCCTGTCAGCAAGGATTTGTTGGCATCCACAATAGTGTCTGGTCACTGTGGCTTTCCATCCTGAAAGTTCACACTCCAGGCCTCGAACTGTCCTCTTGACATTTGTCGAGTTTATTCTTGATTTTTACTTTTTCCCTTTTGTTGTCCTCTGATTCTCTCAGTGCTTGTATATAATCCTAAAAGTTTATACTTAAACTTTAAAACTCTTTGATTTTTTTTGCTTTATTTTTTATTTAGAGATTTTTCCAAGTTCATCTTCTAAATTTTACATTAGCCTTCATGTTTTGTAATGACTTTTTATTCTCAGAACCTTGAACTTCTGAGTGTTCTCTATGTTTTCCTGTTGTTTGAGCAATGTAAAACCTCACCATTTCTTTGAGACTATTGAGTAAATTCCTTTGACTTCTATTTTCCACATTCCTGTTCAATTTTTTAAAATTTTTATTTGTCTCTCTCTGTGTGAATGTGTGTATATGCTCTGTGACAGCAGAAGACAGAAGAAGGTGTCAGATTCCTTGTAACTATAGTTAACAGGCAGCTCTGAGCTGCCAGATTGAGGGCTGGGCACCAAACTTGTATCCTCTGGAAATGCAACAAGGACTCAACTGCTTAGTAACCTCTTCAGGTTCTGTTTTCTCTGTTCCTTCTTTCTATTTTTCCTTATATATTGATTTTTGTCTTTTGTCAAATGTTTAATTAAAAATAAAGCATAAAATGCATTGGAACCTGGAAATGCATATTGGTATCATAAGACAATGACTCCTTATAAAGTAACAGGACAGTTATTGAGAGGCATTTTCTCTTGGGCAAACCAGCATACCCAAAGAGGCAATCTGTCATGGTTCAGTTGAGTCAAAGATGAGCATGACTGTCAATCCAGGTCAAGAGGCAAGGTGGTAAACATTCTTCCACTTTAGCATATAAGTAGCTGTTTATTTTGTTTTCCTAATAAGTCCCTAGTTGTTGATGTTCCTTCACAAATTCCTTCAGTTACAAAAAGACCAATCCCTGAACACCTATCTCCTCAGATGGGATGTTTAATGACCCTACTCTGTTGGACAGGAAAGTATCTAGGAACAAGTAGCTTTAAATGCAAAGTTTCAACCAATATACCTTCGGTGAACATATTGTATCTCCAAGCCCTATGTTTTCCAAACCTCCTGGGCTTATTTCATGACTTCCYATCATCCCTTACTTCCTCACACACGCAGAATTAGCTTTTAGAGCCGATGGTATTGGCTTTGCCAATACTTTATGCATATCTTTACCATTTCTCCCATTCATGTTCTTCTTGTTTGTCCTTTTTGATCACTATAAAATGTGTGTGGTGGGATGGTGGTTGTCATGAAGGAGTTGCTAGAACAGTAGCAAGAATATATTTTAAATATATTTAAAAGTTTCTAACATATGCACATACACAATAGGTAAATCACAACAGTTCAGACTTCATTGTGTGTAAAAAAAAAAAAAGATTATTATGGCTAATGAGAACAAACTGTGAGGAGCCATGGGTTTAACATTATTCACCTGAAAGAGAGAGAAGTTCATGAAAGTCAGAGAATCACAGTTCAAAAAAATCAAAGAAGTATAATTCAAACAGAGATTAATATAACAGCATGCTTCATTCTTATTGATTTTGATCCTTTTAGTAGGGTTTATAGATGGGTGTCTTTTCTTGATTATATAATCATTTCTATTTGGACAAACAGAMAGAGGTAAACACTAGACAGAGAGTAAAGCCCATGAATGATAGACAAGAAGAACTTAATAGACATTATAAGTATGAAGTTTTGAAACTCTTCTAGATAAACACAGGATCCTAGATTACAAATTATAGCCAAGAACAATGTAGATGCTGGAGTTGGATGGAAGGGGAGCTGGCCAAAGTCTCTGTTTTATAAGTGTCCCCACATCAGTCAGGTCCCAAACTTTTGGACTCAAGACCCTTCCTTTGTAGAGAAGATGCAGACCTCATGCTTCTCAGTCATTAACACATATAATTCTTTTAAATAATCTGTTTACATGACACAAACATCCAGGTGATAAGGGAAAATCATCATCTTACTGTCTTAACGAAACAGAAAGCAGAGTTTGTGCTTGATGTGCATGATGCTTATATTGTGGCCATAAAAAGGCTAAATTAATAAAATAAATAAGCCAATAGAAAGAAAATCAGGAAAGTTAACTGAGAAGTGTCCAGTAATATTTTGATCTGTTATGAATTTTGCACCAATTTTCATTGTGATATAAAATGTCTTCCTGGGGGGATTCTCAGTTGTGCTGTTACTGGACTCCATGGTCTTTTGTCTAAATAAACAAAGTAATCCAGAGAAATCACAGATTGGTGATTGGGGAAAGTTATCTTTGCTGTGCCAGAGCTTACTGTGGAACACTGTGATCTGAAGTCATGAAGAGGATGCTCTGCTCCCTCAATGGTCGATTCTGCATGACGCTTTGAACAGCTAACACTCAGTGATAAAGGTCATGTCTGCTAACATGAATTGTTTGTATGGTCCATGTACTAACCCATGTTTGCTTTGCCTAAATCATGCCTATCAAATATTGAGATTCTAATTTCTGACTGAATATTAGTAATTGTATTGCACACTGTTTTCAGTTTTATACTTTGGATCTTCAAAACAAATGAAAATGTTTTCCCTTCTGCCTACAACATATTTCTTTTCCTTTTAAAGGWCAAAGTCCTGCTGTTATTTTACAGATAAAGTATTTTTATTTTCTATAATTTATCCTATCTTGTTACTATCAATCTGAGAGACTCTCTCTCAGGAAAAAATATATTCTCCTCCTTATATGTTTTGGACATCACCATAAGCATGAGCGAGAAGTTACCAGATTAGTTATGGCTAATGATATAAGCACATTCCTTTGCCAAATTTTATGCTACTCATATTAAACGTTATGGTCTTTCTGTACTTCTTGYATAATACCMTAAATAGTATGAACAAATCATTCTGAAATTAATTCATTTGAAAAAATTATCCATTCAGTGACCATTTTCCCAATGACATCTTTCAAAGAGCAGCATAAAACATGCAGTAATACAAGCAAGACTCTGTAAGGTCCCATAATAGTTCTGCAGAATTATTAAAGAGTTACACATCATTTTTCATTAGTCAGTAGAGAAAGATGCATTATTACTGGTTTAACTTGCTCCTACTCCTGATATGCTTCCAACCAATAGCTCAGTCCAACTTAAACTCTATCTCAAGGAGTTGAGGATCTGCCTCTGTCTGAACAGACCGTGTATGTAATGAACTGTTTTGGGGGTGGTGGTGGATGGAAGAATCAMAACTAGTCTGTAGTGGGAACTATAMCAAATTAGGATAGTCAACAGACCTGTGCCTTTGGGTAATATTAGGTCTCCACGTTTCAGTGACGGTATTTCCTCTGATGAGTAGAAGCTGCTTTTCCCAAAGCAACTTTGTAGTAAAGCCTTTCTGCTAGAGATGCTGTACCTGAAAACAGAGCTCAGGATGCCAACCTGCAATGATACCAGAGGGAAATGGGCAAGCTACCTTTGTTTTGCATTTCTCATCTGACAAATCAAAGCTAATATTAATTTCCAACTGTAACTTTGTATATTATATAAAACATTTCAGGCACATATTGCATGCTCAAAAATTCTCAGCTCTGTCAGCATCTATACCATTGTTGTCATTGTGGTCATCATCATCATCATCACCATCATCATCATCATCATCACCACCATCATCATCACTACCACCACCACTATGATTAATAAGAAATGCTAATTTAAGGTCAATCAACCAGTAGACACAGTARCATATTAGTGTYAGTAAGAGTCAGATGAAATTAAGTATATATTTGAGAATTTTAGGAATGGAAAGCAAACTTCCCCTGGCCATTTTCTCCCCTTTTTAAAATCAGTGACTAATATTGGACCCACTGAGAAAATAACAAAGCTTTAAAAATAACTTTATAAATTGCTTTCCCAAGTGTCCATCTGTGTATGCTGTTTCTTTTAGATTGCAAGGACCTTTAGGCCAGAGATTGTATTTAACCTAGTGTTTAATATGGGAATTTATTTATTCAGTCTTAAAACTTCACTCTTGAATAAGCTGCCTTGGAGCTAAGGAGATCAGGCATCCTATTTTTTGGAGGGATTATTTTTTTTTCTTTAGTGCAATTGATGGGTGGCCTGTGAAATCCCAAGAGTATGGCAATTTCTCCCCCCAACATATTTTTTTCATATTGCAAATATGCTCACTCTAGTGTCATAGGATTGTCATTCTTGGCTTCAGGCAGTAGCTCTGCCATCAGTATTTATTTAGTATTGGATAACCAGCTCTGCCCGGCCTCTTTACCTCTTCAGGGTGTAGAATTAATGAATGCATGAGTATTTAACCTTTCCTTTGTACAAACCAGAGCTAGACCTTATCCCATGTATGATTTCAATTAATTGTCAAATGACCCCGAGGATGTATATTATATCCCCATTTTACAGAGGAGGAAGAAAGGCTGAGAGAAGTTAAGGGAGCTGCCTAAGGATACTCAGGTAAAGCAGGCAACATACAAACCAGTAAGTTTAGAGTCACTGAACCATGGGGTTCTGGAAAGAGAGCAAACTAGAGGAGATGCAGAAAACTATATCATGTGAGATAGCTAGCAACAGAAGATGTTTTATTACATACTTATAAAATGTTCATATATATATGTATATATATATATATATATATATATATATACACACACATTCTAATACCCCTGTTCAACTCTACCCAGAATCTTCCCATGTTTATCTCCCAACCTCATGACCTCTTTTCATAAGCCAATGAGTCTAATTG
>BDUI01001123.1:104678-132588 GCA_002335545.1 Apodemus speciosus
TCTTGCACCCAACCCATACTCATTGAGCACAAGTGAGTAAATGAGTGTGTGATATCTCTATATAGAATTGAAAGAGTATATTTCTGAGACACGCTGGTACCTGTTAGGAAGTATTTCGTGAAAATCTCTTCAAAAACACGCTGATAAATATTTTTGCAGTGAAAAGAAATTTCCACTGGGACTGGTCTGTTTACCTTCAATAACTGTGCAGAAGCATCCATAGACAACACCCGCAAGGATGGATGTGGCTGTATCCAAATCAAATTTTCATAAAGCCACTCCCAATAGTCCYAGAGTGTAGATGCCTATGTTACCAGTGAGGATGCAAAGGCACCAAGAAGCTCCAATTCTTGCCCATGGAGGAATTAAATGGAAAAGTTGGGTTGAGCTTTTCCTTCTGTCCCCCACAGGACAGCCTTTGACAAGCACGTTTGTAAGGAAGTGCCTTTGCCTAGRAGTYCCCGAAGATGGACATCCTCTTTCATGGTATTGGAAAGTGGAGAATTCTTAATTCTGTATTTTAGAAAATGGCCTTTTCGAATCCACCCATTTCCAGTCTGTCAGTGTCCACACCCATTTGCCAGAATTGTGGTGCGAGCATGTAAAGTTTCCTGATTACTTCAGCAAAGCTGAATAATAAAATCTGCTGAAGAAATTAAAATATTAAAATTAAAATTTGTTTCGGCTGAAAAAAGAAATTATACAGCTTAGAACTCTCGGGGAAGCTGCGGGTGTTTCGTTTAGAGAGTGGGACAGTTCAGGGAGTTGGTCCTCATAGAAAGCAGGATGTGTGCAAACGTTGGAGCAGAGCGGAGCCTTTTAAAGATGCTTTGTTTTGGTGGGGAAGGGGAATAAATGGGACAGGAGCAAGATCCTGCTGCCTTGCCCTGTGGACCTGTCTCACAATCATATGTAGACAGAATGCAGGAAGCAAATGTTCATTTCGACAAGATTTTATTGAGCCCTGACTCAGCACTGCTCTTTTCTGAAGTTTAGTTGTGCCAGAGAGAAGGAGTCAGGGGAGAATCATGCAAGAACTACCAAAACTGGARGCTTGTCATCAAAAGCCCACAGCCCAGCAGGGAAGGGCAGATTTACCCAGTACTTTGATTAATTCTAGATGCTGTCAGTAAGAGATGGTTTCTGATAAAAAGTCTAACAAGCAACAAGGAACAGAGGGTTGGTTGTTTTAATACTCACTAGCAAAAGCAAGACAATGTGTTAAAATCAGTGTTTCTCAAAATGTGGTCCTTCGGCATGTTAGAACTCASAAAAGAGCATGTTAGAAGCATAGATTCTATCAAAGGCAATATTACAGAGAAGAGACGTGGGTTTTTCTCCCTACCCATGACATGAAACAGCTGTGCATTCACATGCAGGGACAGGTCCAGTTACAGGTTATACAGATGTCACAAAATAGCAACTGAGAGTGGATGGCAAAACTAAATGTAAAATACAACACTGAATCTTCCTGGRAGATTACAGAAAAGGAAATCCAGATATAAGGTGAGTTAAACATGATCTCTAAGGGTGACCTTTGGAAGGATGCATGGGGCTGGACCACATTAAAACCAACATTTTCTGCCTTATGGATGGCAGTGTGGCTGTGAGTGAACATTTCATCAGTATTTGTTAAATTAAAAAAAATCGATTATGAAAAACATACAACTAGATCTCCAAACCTAACAGTAAGAACACTAGTGTTCGCCTAAGAGTAAGTTGACCAGGTGGGAAGACATGACAGTGGCAAGAAGAGGATCCAGAGCATATMCATGTGAACATTTATTTCATCAGGGAAATGCACATTCAAGCAACAGTGGAGCAATAAATCCAGGACACCCACGGAAGACACACCAAATGTTGTCAAAGATGTGGAGCAACAGGAGCACTCCTTCAATGCTAATGGAAATGCAAAATGGTGCAGCCACATTGGAAGATGGCTTGGAAGTCGTACAAAACCATCTTCTTAATGTGTCTGCACTGAGAAGTTGAAAATTCATGGCTACACGGGACCTTGCACATGGACAGCACTGTTAACTCATAATTGCCCCAACCTGAAAGCAACCAAGATGCCCTTCAGTAAATGAGTGGATGCAGAAACTGTGTTGCTAAATAACCACACAACACTTTACAAAGCTCCCAAGTCCTGAAAAGATGCAGAAGAAAAAAAAATCACCAAATGTAAAAAAAAAATCCATCTTAAAAACCTGCAGGCTGTGTGCTTTCCCCACTCTATGAAAAGCTGAAACTCTGGAATCAGAAAAGGGCACRAGGCATTAATGCRGTRAGAGGAATGAACAGACTGGGCACAAAGGAGTTTAGGTCAGTAAAGTTAATCTCTGGCTGKTGTTGTGATGGTGGACACGCGTCTTTATAATTGCCTAAACCTGTAAGATAGCACAGCAGAAAGAATACTGAATTCCACATGAGACTGGTGGCTCTGTACAGATTCAGCTGTTCTAGCCAGTGTTCTGGTCTTCTGGGAAAGCTGGATACTGGGAGAGGTGATACATATATGGGRGSAGAAAACATACAGGAGATCCCTCTCTTCTGTTCATTTTTGCTGTTAACTAAAYTTACGACTATGGAGARTATTTATCCCTAGGTAGATTAAATGTCCTGTGCTTCTAATCCCAGCATTCCCAAGGCAGAGASRGGTGGATCTCTGAAGTTKAARGCCAGAGATGCTAGCTTATCTGTTGAGTTCTGGGCTAAGGAAAGAACCTGTATTTTTTCTTTTTATTCTTTTCTCATACAATGTATCTCTGCAGAAGCCTGCCCCCCTTACCCTCCTCCAAGCTCTCCCTCACCTCCCCTAGATCCACTGTTCTTCAGTTTCCCTTCAGAAAAGAGGAGGCCTCTCAGTGACATCAAATGAACGTGGAATAGCAAGATTCAATAAGACTGGACAGGGTGACCTAGTAGGTGGAAAAGGGTCTCGGGAATAGGCAAAAGTCAGCCACTCCCACTGTTAGGAATCCAACAAAAACCTCAAGCTAAACAATCACAGCATGTATGCAGGACCCATGCAAGCTCAATGATTGTCACTGAGCCCCTGTGAGCCATGCTTAGTTGATTCTGTGTGCCAGGTTCTGGTGTCCCCTACCCCACTGGCTCCTACAATCCTTCCTTCCCCTCTTCACCTCTAGCTCTGCCTAATGTTTGGCTGTGGATCTCTGAATCTACTCCCATGTGTGTGCATGGACATGTGGATCTCAGGAGACAACCTCAGCTAACATTCCTTGGGTGCYATCTACCTTAAGAGATTTTCTAAGTGCACTTGGGGTGGCTAGGAATGGATGAAGGAAGCCTCTGATGATGATTGGTCTAGGTGCCTGTCTAAGTATAGAAGAATATCATTAGAAATCATTTCATTGACTTTTGTTTTTCTTTTTTGGTTAGTAGTATGTGGGTCTATCCTAGGATTCTGAGCCATCAAGCTTCCAGATCCTGGCCATCCCAGCAATGTCAGTCTGCATCATGTGGCTTGGGCTTCAAGATAGACATGTCATTGATTGGCCATTTCCACCAATTGCCACAGGAAGGATAGGTTGAAGGTTTTGTGACTGAATTGGTGTTTTGGTCTCACCACTCAGAGCCTATCTGGTTACAGAAGATGGCCAGTGCAGGCACCATATCTCCATTATTAGGAGCATTCACTAGGGTTACCCTTGTTTATTCCAAGGAGTTTCTACTGCACTAGGTTTCCACATCGCCATCTAAATGCACCCCCATTTCAATTGTCTTTCCCGTACTCTCTCCATCCATCCCCCCACATCCTTCCTGTTTCCATCCCTAGCCACCCCAAGTCCACTTAGAAAAATCTCTTGAGGTAGATGGCACCCAAGAAATGATAGCTGAGGTTGTCTCCTGAGATCCACATGTCCATGCACACACATGCACCCACCAAGACATATAAATGCATAAACATACATGCATGCAAATGAGCAGAGTCCTGAGCCTCWTAAGGGAAATTTGTGAGGAGCTGGAGAATCTGCCTATCAACTGTCTTGCCAGGATATCTGAAGTGCCCTAGCAGTTTGGAATTATGGATGCAGGCTGTAATCTGAGTCGGGAACTGACAAGGTTTATATATGAGATTTTGGAGAAAATTTAACATAGTGTGGAAGAATTTAGTCTCTGCCACATAGGCTGTGAAGAAGCCCTGAAGCTTTTGATCAGAGTGACAGGTTCAAATTTTTGCAGATATTTGTCTGCCAGATGAAAACTCTGCACATGTCCAGGAAATGAAAGCCAGGGTAGAGTGTTAGGATGCCTGCACAGAGCTTGAACAGTTCCTGATACAGGTAACGTGGGTAATACTCAGGTGGAAATGCTTGCTCCTGAGCTGAGACAAAGGCAGTGGGACTCAAGAGGAAGGAATGTGGCTGAATTCCAGTGGCCTAACCATGAACCCTAGTTGAGTGTGAGGCGTGGATTATTGATTATTTACCAGACAGTAGATGGCAGCCACTTCATTATGGACAGTGAAATCTACAAACACCCTTGGAATCATGACTATAGTCAACAGAAACTAGATGGAGCTCTCCTTGAGGATCTGAGTCTATGGTCAGCTGTGAAATGCAGGGCTCCTTCATCTGTAGGTTTCAGGTCTTATGGGGAAATCCATTTCTTTAGCCTTTATGCTGAGTGTCCTGTAAGCAACCTTGTTAAGAAAATATTCAAGGTTCAGATGTATTTCACACAGTGACCACAGTGGGAGACTTCATTTCATAGGGATGTTCAGGGGCTCCAGCAAATTTCATCTTGTGGCTGTGCCGTGCCCCAGAAGGTATGCTTTCGAGTGTGATGTTCAATCTTGGGTGTCAAGCTGATTAAATTGAGAGATACCTAGGAGACTGGTAAAATACACCTCTGGTTATGCCTATGAGTGTGTTTCCAGAGTTGATTAGATCGATCATGAAGGCTCTGGCTTAATCAAGGGTTTATTCCATTGATGAATTTTTTAAAAATTAGTAAAGTATTTAGAAGTGGTGGAACTGTGTGTATTAATCCAGGTTCTCTAGAGTCACAGAACGTATGGGCAGTCTATATAGTTAGGAAATTTGTCGATGACTTACAGCCTGTAGTCCAACTCCCCAATAATGGTCAGCAGCAGCTGTGGATGGAAGTCCAAGGATCTAGCAGTTGCTCCGTCCCACGAGATAAGCGGGCAAGGAAGAGTGAGACAGTCTTCCTTCTTCCAATGTCCTTATATAGGTCTCCAGCAGAGGGTGTGGCCCAGATGTGTGCCACTGCACCTTTAACCCCAGACAACCTTGAACTCAGAGATTTCCTTGTCTTAATCTTCTGGAACTCATAGCCACTAAGCTTCAAGATCTCCATGCCAAGAGCCAGGTCAGAAACTTGTATCTCTGAGCCCCCAGATTAGGATCATAGGTGAGCCTTCCAATTCCTGATTGTAGTTCATTCCAGATAGAGTCATGTTGACAACCAGGAATAGCCACTACACTGTGGAAAGTGGGACCTAATTAGAGGAAGCAGGTTATGGGTGGCATGCTTGGAAAGGGTATATCTTTATAGTGTCCCTTTCCTTTTGCCTCTGACTCTGTTCCTTGATATCTATGAGGAAAGAAGCTTTATTTCCTTAGAGCTCAGACCCTTTCGCCACACTCTTCTCTCACCACAGTGCAGGCAAAATGGACCCAGGTGACCATGTGCTGAAACCGTGAGCCTAAATGGTCTTTCTTTCCCTTTAGTTGCTTACGTCAGTGTTTTATCACAATAATGTGTGAAACTATAACCCCCCAAATATTCCTGAGTCAGAAGCAACATTTGGGAACTTGTAATTCCCAGTTCTCTTTCCAGACCTTATGAGTTCAAAACTATGGAAGGGAACAAAGCTGCCCCACAGATACCTTCTATGGCTCCCCATGTAGCTTGTGTATGTGACATGCTAACCTGGGACTGCTTTATGTTCAGGAGGAAGCACATAGAAGGTGTTTGTATCAGGTCTGATTAACTAGGTCTATAGAGGCATAAGGCACTTTTCTTCCCATTTTACTGAACACACCTACTGCAAGGCAGGCTGGGATTGGGATCTGAATGTTCACAGAGAAAAATAAAAATGGGTTGTGACGAGATGAAACTTTCATCATAGCCTGCCCCATGTGTCATCTGTAGAATAGGAATGACCATGTCTTATATGACCTTATCTTATTCACGGGGTAATGAGGAAGTGCATGTGATAAGGTAGAGTCTTGGCTGCAGGCTCTCAAGGATGCTAACACATTTTGTCCTCTTTCTATATTTCCCCTATGCCTTGAGAGAGACAAGACAACTGATGTTCCATCTTCGATGATACTTGGATACATTTTTAGTTTGTTTCTGAAAAGAATCCACCCTGAAAAATGTGCCCATAAGTCAACTTAATCAACAAGAGCTTGGGCTCTGTAAATGCTCATTTTTGGACAGCCTTATAGGAGACTTTTCTATCTAAAAACCACTTCAACTGCATGGTGTCACTCATTGCCTGCTGCATTCAGAAAAGTCACACCATTTAACACCTTTTGTACAGGGCACAGGCCCAATAACCCTAAGAAAGGAGATTCCCTGCAAAGGATCCCCACTGGTAGGTGATAGCTGAAGTAGGCCTTCTCACTCTTTCTACTTTCCTGGGCCAGTCACCATGGGGACAGAACATAACCAGGGCTATGAAAGGTTTACTAAAGCTGAAAAGGTTCTCAATCTCATTAAAAAGTAACTTGGCGGGGGGTCATCTTTCCCCATGTTCTAAGGAGAAAAGGGGAAAGATTTTAAGATAACCTGACTAATATGATGCTATATTAAAAGGCCAAGCAAACCAAATTCCATATGAGCAGCAGACACAGGGCCATGCTATAGTGTGACATTATGCTGAAAGTTTGCATCTTTCACTGCTAAAATTTGCTGCCTTCCTGACACAGGGCACTTAGCCTCTCAGCCAAGAAACTGTCTGGATGTCCTCTGTGGAAAAAGTCCCTATCTCCATGGCAATTGCCTGTGTGTTTTGGAGGTTAAAAGAGAGGACTGAAGTTATCAGGGATGGTAGTAAAAGCCTTAAGAACATGGCCTTCTCTAAGGAAGRCAATGCCAATTTTTCCTGTCGTTGYAATCCAGTGTTCTGAGTGGGGCCCAAGAGACAGATGAACCATTGCCACAAATTAAAGCTGCAGACTTAGAACTGCCTTCTTGAGGTTGTAAGCAGGAGAGTGGACAGTGGGTGGCCTTGTTGTGGCAAGCAAGTGCAGACTTCCTGGGGAACAGATGAGGGACTGTTGCATCCAGATGAGATGGGTAAGGAACCACTCACCCCACATTTCCAGATCCTGCTGACATGAGTCAAACTCTCCTATTCTAAAACTCCTTGATGACAATAGCTATGATTTGCTGAGCACCTGCCATGCACTTGGTACTATGCTAGGTATGGACTGCTTAATGGAAGTCCTTTCAAAAGTCCACGAAGGAGCTATTCTTATTTTTCGAATAGACCAACTGTAGTAGAGAGATTACGTGTTGCTCAGAACTACACAATTCACTGATCCATTTTCACTATGCCCTAGGTTTTTACCATGCCAGGCTTTTTTCATAATTTTCAACTCCAACTTCTGGGGTCTCTTTAAACTACAGCTGATAAATTATTATTATAATAGCACACTCTTCCATGTTAACTAAGGACCTTCAACCTTCATAAAAGTCCCTATACCTGGATCCTGAAATACATAAAAAGAACCTGAGCATAGAGAAATGAGACTAACCTAATCAAGATAACAGTTTAAGAATAGTACTTCATGAATTTGAACCTAGTTTGGTGGATCTTGGGGCACATTCCCAATGTGTCTCCTCCTAGGTCTTGGCTTTGCTGAAGTGGGACTCCTAGCACTTGCAAAGTTTTATGTCTTCCTATCGGAGGCTCTGATATATTCTAGGTAGGAACTAGGGCCTACAGACCACTGCAAATTACAAAGTTAGATTTCTTCCCATCAACACTCCTGATCTTCCTTTCTTTCTGCCCATTATACATATTAAACACTTGTCTAGATGAATTCACTGTTTCATACAAGATGACCTAGAAGGATCAGGAGAAATAACCTCGGTATGACATGATAGTTGGGGCTAGAGGAATGGGACCCTGGCTCTTTGCTACACAATTCAGCCTTGGAGAGTTGTCTGGCATTCCAACTTGGCCTTTTGGATGTTTGGGGAGAGGMACCTGTGGGCATGAACAGGATACCTTATGCACTAGCCAGCCTGGATGACATGGATTTGAAGATAAACCAGTAAGCACATCAACTGGTCAAGAACACTGCTTATAGAGGGAGATAAACCTGAATTTACAGTCTAATTCACCACTTGCTGGATTGACTCACACAAGTCAGGGGACTGATCACTGGTGCTTGTTACGTATTGAACTTACCAGGCAACAATTTCTCATGTGGCATAAGAATCCAGTAAAGAGGGCAGAACCTTTAAGAAGAGACAAGAAGTGCTTGAGAGTGACCCCCCAACAGCTAGGCATATATCTGGTGGGGACACACAGACATCTAGAGATTCGGCACAGCCAAACCAAGGGCTCACCACAGGGAGCCTACAGTGAAGACACAGATATCACTACATGTAGCCAAGTATAGAAGCAGCCATTCTGACCAAAGCAAGAAACAGATAAAGCTCCTGTGCGCAGTCCTATAATAGAAGCTCCAAGCCCTCATTCCTTCAGTCTGGCTCTGCTTTTTTCTCCACTTTACTTTCGTGCATTCACTTGTCTCTTGTTTTCATGCCCAGGTCTTTATTTTGACCTATGGTCCCGTTAACTTTTATTGTCTCTGGTTACATCTACCTCTTTTGGGTAATGACACAGCTAAGCCAACTAGCCCATAATGCACCATAGCAGCAGCTTACCAGGCCTGGATTCTTTTTTTCAATTGAATATAATCTTCATTAACATTTTAAATGCTAAAACCTTTCCCAGTTTCCCCTCTCCCCCCTCCCCTCCCTGCCTCCAAGTATATGCCCCTCCACCCAACCCACTCTCACCTTCCCCCCTCAATTTCCCTTTGTTGGGGTATCTATTGAGCCTTCACCAGACCAGGGACCACTCCTCCCACTGATGCCCAACAAGGCACTCCTCTGCCACACTTTTGGCTGGAACCTTGTGTACCGCTTGGTTCATGGTTTAGTTCCTGGGAGTCCTGGGGCATCTGGTTGGCCGACATCGTTGTTCTTCCCATGGGGCTGTAAACTCCTTCAGCTCCTCCAGATCTCCCTCCAACTCCTCCATTGGGGACCCCATGCTCAGTCCAATGGTTGGCTCCTAGCATCTCAGGCCTGGATTCTTAATGGCATTTTTATGATTACCTCACAGCAGTAAGGTATTGATATTGGATATTGATACTGGATATTGATGAGTTAGGAGGTAGAACCATCATTCTCAGGTACATTGAGAATCAGGATCCAAAGTTCAGGAACACGATTCCAACCCCAGGATGACAGTCTTAAAATTCCCAGAGAGAACTTGTGGTGTGAGGGATGGATCAGGATTGAGCAGGCTCCCTGGCAGAAGACAAGATAAGCACTTTTGCTATATATTTTTGAGTAACCAGAACCAGGGGTCCTCTGTGTGGGACATGATGTTCCATTAAACCTGTAGGGAGGTCAACACTAACCCAACAGGACAGAGTGCCTGTTTACAGAGGTCTTATTTCCAACCCTACTTGACAACAGAAAACTGTGACAGAAAGCAGGGGCTTTGGTATCGGGTAGGTTGAAATTGAACTCAGCTTATGCACCATGGTTTCCAACTGAAATGTGTGCAGTAGAATCTCATTGAATTGATATAATTCAATAAGCACACCCGTTGTCACTTTGTGAAACTTGGGATTTAGTGAGGCTCAGGCTCCAGTTAGAAATCAGCTGGTAGAGCAGGTCTCTGGTGTTGGAGGGAACCACAGAGCCTCCCATTAATTCGCTCCACCTTTCCACGCTCCTGTCTCATGTGTATCATGGCTCATGAAGGCATTGGAAGGACACCCCTCAGATGCAGTCTGATCATCCTTCCTCTTACCTTTGTCTATATTATTATATTGAACCTGGTCACCCTGAGCTTCTCAGCTCCCTGGTCCCCACCACAAGAACTAGTGTGAAAAAGGTGTTCAGGAGATATGGCCGTAGTGAGTATTTGGATGAATGTGACAAGTCATACATTACCTGTCTCAGCCTTCCTAACATAGATACTCTCTATCCAGAAAGAGTTATCACTTAGTGTCCAGTGCCTGGAGAGAGTATTACTGTATTCCCTCTGCTTTAATTTACTTAATGGGCATTATTCCATTAAACAAACCTGAGGCAAATATTTTTGAAATGTCATGTGTTAGTAATTATTCCTAATGTTCAAGATGGCATAAACTAAACAGTGCTACAGTAAACAGCCAGATTCCCAGAGAACTTCAGAGGATACACAGAGATGTGCCCATGTAAGCCCTTTGTATGTGACCCAGCCCCCTTAGAGAAGTAGCTACAGTTGATTGCACAATGCATTTTCTGTGCACTGCTAGGATGAGGGTAGATTTCATAACAATGTGTGGCTTTAGGGTTAGGGTCTATTGTTTTTATAACATTTTGATATTTTCTTCATTGCAAATTGTTTGCTTATAAATGTTAAACTTTAAACATTGTGGTGGTTTCAATATGCTTGGTCCACAGAAAGTGGCGCTATTAGATGTGACCTTATCACGGGTATGACGTTGAGTGAGATGTGTCACTATGGAGGTAGGTCTTTGAGTCCTAGTCTGGCCTGTGGAATCAGAGTCTCCTCCTGGCTGTCTTTGGGTTCCCCCTGTAGCCATATATGTCTACAGACTGCCATGCTTCTCACCATGGTGAGAATGGACAGAATCTCTGAAACTGTAAGCCATATGCAATTAAAYGTTTGCCTTTATAAGAGTTGCCTTGGTCATAGTGTCTCTTGACAGCTTCAAAACCCTAAGATAGTTGTCAAATAAAATAAAATAAATATCACATTAAATCTTATTAATTTGAATTTTTGAGATGTTGGCACTCCTCGTAAATTTGTTTCCATAACACCTTTATTGACATACAATTCATATTTCATTCAGTTGACCCATTTGAAATGTGAGATTGTTCAGTGGGCAGAGGTGCTTGTTACCAGGCCTGAGTACCTGAACTCAATTCCTCGAATCCACATGGTAGAAGGAAAAAACCAAGTGAGACAAGTTGTCATCAGACCTGCGTGCACATGTTATGATGCATGTGTGCCCCCACCTCTTCTCACACAAAGAATGCTTTTTTTTTTTAAAAAAAAGGGCATGTACAATAGGATGCATAACGCAGTGCTTTTCAGATTTTGAAATTATAGCGGAGTCATGTAAAAGTCCCCCAGATCAAACTTAAAGCATCTTATTATTCAAAAAAGCAAACATAACCAATAAAAGCATCTAACCCTCCCAGCCACACCACTCAATTCTCAACCTCTCCCTCTTCCCACCTCACCCCTTATCTTTCCCTTCCTGTTGAAAGTAACCACTAGCTTAACTCTACATAGTTCCCTGTTGTGGACAATTGTGTGTGTGTGTGTGTGTGTGTGTGTGTGTGTGTGTGTGTGTGTGGTGTATACATGCATGTGTGAGGAACATGCATGTGCCTGTGGACATGGAGACCAGAGGTTCATTTTGAGTATCTTCCTCTATCAGTCTCTTCTTGATAAGCTGAGACAGTGCCCCTGATGAACCCAGAACTCACAGACTTGGCTTAACATGACCAACCAGCTTTGCCTGGTGATCCCATGTCTCCACTTACAGAGTTCTGGGATTGTGAGGGCCAGTCCCTTGGTTTAGCCATTTGTGAGAGTGATGGGAATCTGAACTCTAGCCTTTATGTTATGGCAACACTGTTTGTTCTTCTTTGTCTGGCTTCTTTCTTCTACTTATTGGGTTTCACTTATTGAATTTTATTTTAATCACCAAATAAAATTCCATCTCATTTTTATAACACATTTGTCTATTCAGCAGATGTTTGCGGGTTAGCTTGTACCCACTGCAGCACCGCTGGTGGCTAATGATGCTAGTCTGCCCATGTATAAACCGTAAATGCTGTGTGTACATCTTACTTTGCTTCATTCCACTTAATATGTAAAGAGTTCTATTTTATGTCATAGTTGCAGTATGGCATTTGTCTAATTTCTAAGTGAGGTGTTGATGCAGGCATCTGGTGTCCGTGGGCTGGAAGCAATAGGCCAGCAAGGTCAGAGCCGCTCTCAAGCAACTCTGTTTCTGTTCTTTCCTGCTCTCTAAGTTGCATCTGCTCCTACTAGCTTGGTCCCCGATGTGCTTGTCACCCACACATACGCCCACTCTTCTCCTGCAGCAGAGGGGAGACTGCACATTGTCTCTTCCAAGCATCAAAACATCTCCTGGCATTTAGGAAGCCTTCAACAGAGCAGGGATGAGGAAGTGAGCCCATCAGGGAACTCAAGAACCCCAGCAGGGCACAGGTTGTGCACGGAAAGTGAGAAAGCACAGTTGAGCAGCAGATCGTATAGGTTCGTTGAGCAGAGGAGAGCCCTGCTTGGCACAGCAGATAGTTTTGATTGGGACGAAGAAGCAAGCCGACTTGGAGGTGGTCGTGCTGGGAAGCAACAAGGATGTGTTGACCTCATTTTCAGAGGAGATAGAAAAAAAAAAGCAAGTCTTCTGAACTGACCAGTGGTTTCTTTCAATTCATCTCAAATCCAGAGTTGCTTGCACACCTCCTTAATAGAGTTTGTGTGTGTGTGTGTGTGTGTGTGTGTGTGTGTGTGTGTGTGTGTGTGTGTTAGAGATGCAGGGAATAATAACTTGATATGGGGCTTGCTGATCATGGTGGTCCAACTGTGTAAATGTACCAAAACCCACGATATGTCACTCTTCAAACACTATGTTTATGCTGTAGGTATATCTCATTAAGATGGGTGAAATAGTAACTGTTTGATTGGATGGATGGAAGGTTGGATGAACCTGAGTGTCAGACTGGCTGACTGGCTGACTGGTTGGTTACAGATAGAAAGTTAGATGGATCAAAGAACAAAGGAATGTATAACTTACAAAGGTTCCAAATATACTCCATTTCGGCTGTTCTATAAACAGCAGGAGTGGTCTGGGTAGGACACASTCCACATGACAATCAAGAAAATACCATGGCTTAAGATTCCCCATGCCGGGCGGTGGTGGCACACGCCTTTAATCCCAGCACTTGGGAGGTAGAGGCAGGCAGATTTCTGAGTTTGAGGCCAGCCTGGTCTACAGAGTGAGTTCCAGGACAGCCAGGGCTATACAGAGAAACCCTGTCTCGAAAAACCAAAAAAAAAAAAAAAGATTCCCCCACCCATTATCAGAAACAATTCCCAGATGTTTATCCCAACAACTTATTTCAAAGCATGGCCATACCCCCATATCCCATTTGATATTTGTTTCATTTATCTCTTAAAACTTAGAGCACTTACCACAATCTGACACTTGTTTGTATTTATTTTTAAAAGTAAATATCCAACCCGCTCAGTAGAATTTCTACACATAGGAGGCTTTTTCTATTTATTTCATACCTGAGCTTCTAGATCATAGAATAATGTTTGTCACATAGTTTATGTTCAATAAATAGTGCTTAAGTATATACATAGTCTCATTCCTTATGAGAAGAGATGAAAAAGTCTTTCTAGAACCCAGTTCAAAAAAGAAGACAATATATACAATACATTATCATGAAATTTATGTAACCTTGTTATATTTGAAACTGAGTTGTATTTAGGAAAGATACCAGTCAGGTTGAAATTTAGTTATCAATTTTTGTAACTAAAAGTTTAAAAGAGATGGTATTAAAATCTGTAGGTAATTTCAAGAGTTGTCATCTTTGAAATATTATGGCTTCCAGTCTATAAGCATGCAATGGTATGACATTTATTTAATTTAAAATAATTTTAAWACCATTTTGTAGTTTTGAATAGTGAACTTTGTATACTTTTTAAACACATCTCTAATTTTATTTCACCTTTGACCCCTTGATTATTGAGGATTTTATTGTTTAGCTTCTATACATTTATGGGTTTCCCTAACTTCTTCCTATTATTGATTAYTAATTTTATAATGTTGTTACTGAAGAACATATTGTGTATGACTTCAGCCTTTTCAATTTTCTGAAACTCGTTTGCTAGCCCAGCATATGGGCATCCTGGGAAACAATCCATGTGTACTTGAGAGAACATGTCTTCTGCTGTTGCTGTGTGCAGTGTTCTGTGAATGTCTGTCAGGTCTTGCTGGTTGGTACTGTTACATAAGTCTTCCCAGCTACTTAGTCCATCCGTTATTTCATCGAGAATATTCAAATTACCAAGATTTTGCATGAAATCGTATGGTTCTCATAGATAGCACATTTGCTTCATGTCTTGAGGATCTTTGACATGGCTCCCATCTATGCTTATAATTGTCCTACCATTCTGATTAATTGACTGTCATTTTCTCTATGTAGTCTTTTATTTAGGTCTAAATTGAACTTCTAGTAAAGAGTCTATAGTTAAAACAATTTTTTTTCAATTTGCTCTATCCCTGCTCTTAGGTTAGTATGTACAAGCCACTGCTAGTTAATGTAGTAACAGATACTGTAGGATGTGCATCTACTGTTTTSCTATATATTTACATATTGCTATTATTTACATACCTAATGTTTTTTGATTATCTATTGTTTTATTACCCTTTTAATTTTTAAAACATATTTTATAAGTGTATAAGGATTGTGTCTACATATGTGTCTGTGCACTACATGCAAATCTGGTGCCTAAAGAGGCCAGAAAAGGATAGATGGCCGGGGACTGGAGCTATAGATGGCTGTTAGCAGCCAYATGGGTGGTGGGAAATGAACAGAAGTTGTTTTAAAAAAAACCAGTGTTCTTAACTGCTGAGCCTTCCCTTCAGCCCCTCTTGTATTACTTTTTATATTCCTGTAATATATTTTGCTAGTACTTAAACTAAAAGTTCAAGGCCAGTCTAGACTACACAGTAAAACCCTGTGGGAATAGAAGAGGTGACTTTCTACAAGGAAGAGCACACTAGTTCATACAGTGGTGACATAAGAAAGTCTTAGTCTCCATTTATTTTTCCTCATTTTTTCCCCATGACTTAGCCTGCAAATCTTGATCTCCTCATCTCTGAGATGCCTCACTTTCTTCTACAAGTACTAATGTAATGCTGAGTAAGCTCAAGGTTTTCATTTGACTTAAGACCCTTATCAATTCACTTAATTTACATATTCATTGTCTTTGTCATTGTCATCTATATGGCAAGCTGTCACTTTCTTAAACTTCTTTATAAATCTACATTTGTGATTTCTTGTAGTATATTTAGAAACGTTTAAAATAGCAGAGTTGAAATTTGTCTAGTCACTCTTCCATGTTTTCGTGCTTCCATGGTGATGGTTTCTGTTAATTATGCTTTTGTCTTCCCCTGCATGTAAGTAGTAACTTCCTGTTTCTTTGCTGGTTCATATTTCTTAGGAAGTGGATGTTTTAAACACTAAAATCTCATAACTCTATAAATCAGATTTCCTCATGACTGTTAGCTGGTGCTGTTCATGTAGTAAATTGGTCAGGTTGGTGTCTACATTCTGTAGCCTGTGTAGTTGCTTAAGTCTGGGTTCACTTAGTTGTCTGTTTCAGGACTCCTTTAAATTCCTGGGGCTAATGAGTCCTCCAGGCAACACTGAGAGGTTCTGTTAGTGTCAAGACTCAGAAAGCTAGTTTGGAACTTTTTCTGCATTTGCAATTTCACAGCTTCAAAAGCAGCAAGGAAACTGTAGGGCCTTCCTCAGTATATCATCCTCATGTAGGTAGACCTAAGCACATGTGCAGAACTTCACACAAGCTTGGCTTCTGATATTCTCCATAATATGTGATATATGTGACACATAATATGTGATACAGACTTCCTTTCAAGTCTTTGGCTAACTTGCTTTTCCTAACTCGAATTGCTATATCACGTAGCTACAAAATTTGACACTGATTATACTCCTCAGACGCATGCAGAGGGGGAGTCTGTTCTCATCCTGGAAACCCTTGAGTCGGGTCAGATAAAGACAAATCAAGGAAATGAGATTTCTAGGGAGTCACCAGACAAACTCAAGAAAGCTATCTATAAGCTAGGCTTTGAAGGAATTCTAGGCCCAGCCCTTTTCCTACAGACATGACTGGGCTCTTGCTTTTGACTGTATTTATATGTTGTTTCTGAGGACTATCATATGTGGTTTGGGACTAGGGAGACTAGGAAACAGGTCAGTTAAAGCACAGCAAAGTTCTCTTTACAGATGTTCAGCCATTCCATTTGAATACACAAACCCTTATTTTTCTAAGTGTTGGTTAACCTTCAGAGGATTGGAAAGTTTAGTTTGTTTCCTTCTTCCAGGTAATGTTTGCCTCTAGAGTGCAATTTTAGAAGCAAGGCTGAAAGCTTCCGGAGCTGTTGCTTCTCCTGGGAAGCAGTTCCATCTGCCTTCTCCACATGGTTGTCTCCATGTGCACCTTAACTGTAGAATGTGGACCACAGAATAAGTCTGTTCAGTCTCTAGGTCTTCATCATGGAGGAAAAACTTACCTCTGCAATGAATTTTTGGGAAGTCCTGGCCAAAGAGTTTGTGTAAGTGGGGAATAATTTTCTTGTCAAGGGAAAGTTAATCACGGTCAGATTCTCCAAGTGTTTTGCTTTAGTGGTTCCCTTTTTTGGAGAAGCCAAGGGACATCTGAAAAATTACAAAACAGATAATTGTCTCACACAGACATTTTATAGTGGCACTGAGAAGAGTAGGAATGAGACAGAAGTGTGTACACAGAGGACAAATGACAGGGAGAAGCTGTAAAGACTGGTGCTTCAGAGCTGTCATCTTTTAGGAGCAGAAGACAGTAGGTTGCTGGTGTCTCACAGCACCAGAGCAAATGCTGGATCTGGTGCTATATAAAGCTGAGGTTGATGTTTTTATGTCTTAGTTAATTCTTTGGTCAGGTAGGACTGCATCTTCAAGACTTACACACTAATTTTCAGCACTCTAATAGGGCTGAGTTGGCAGGTCTTGCTTTTGTCAGTGGGACTTTACTGGGTCCCTGCTCTCTTTATGCCTTCTAACTGCTAATTCTGTGAAGGAGCCATCCTTGTTACCTTCCTTGAAGATGAGATCATGAAGACACAGAGGGTAGCTTCTCTGACTGACTTGGCCTTCAACTAGACTTAGAGCTGTGAGTCCTTTCGAAGGTCAGCTGTTCTTGCATTCCAACTGGAAGGCAGAATGCTGAGGGATCCTGTGGGTTTTGTTCTTAACCCAGAGCCTGGCACACCACCCATCCTCTACCAATAACAGGCTCATGCCTCAATGAGAAGGTGAAATCTAGAAACAGATGTGCAATTGCCCTATGAAACTCCTTCCTGAAGAAGTGGAAATATGCTTTTCACCTACCAGCCATGTTGTCCTGATGCAAGGGGTGAAGTCCATTGACTTGACATTCATAAGCTAGTGAGGTAGGCAAAGGTGATCCAGAGATCATCCTCACTCTGAATGCCAGGAGCTGTGATGAGAAAGCATCATTAGGACCTACCAGATCAGAGCGTGCTGAAGAATACCTCTGGGGAGCATGATACAGAAATAACAAAAGGATGTCATCTGTGATCAAAAATGGTGAGAGATCATGGGCCTCCTCACTGGGAAAGAAACAAAGAGAAACTCACGGGACACACAAACACAAGATACTGATTGCCTAGGAAAGACCCAGGGCACAGGGAATGACGAATGCACCTCTGAATAGGACCATTCTAACTATCTCCCTGGTTTTATAGGCATTTGATAATAGCCCTGCAGCCCACACTGAGGCATGTGAAAAATCTAGGTAAAACTGTACTTTTTAAGACAAGACGCCATAAAAGGCTAGTCCACTTGGTTATGCTTGAATGTCCACACTGCCAGAGTGGTCCGACCATCTGCCATTAGCCATAGTTCCAGACTTAGTTATTTCATAGGAACCGTGGTCAGAGGAACCATTAGCTGTAACCTCTATTGATACATAACATTGACAACCAGTGCCAAACCAGAAAGGAAAACCAGGATGGAAGCTAAGTAGATCCAGGGGAGCCTGTAATGAGTAACATGCTTTTCAGGTGGTTCAGCCTGGCTCCCCTCCCTCTCAAAGATGAGGATGCAGAACGCAAAACTCATCATTTGAAAGGAAATAGAAAGCCAAACGGTGAAATTGTTTAGGAAGAGTAGCCCAGTCCAGGGCTCTATTCATTTTCAGAGAATGCTCTGCAGGAAGGCGTACCACTTTCCATCTTGCAAGGCACAGTCCTTACAGTGGGAGGGTGCTTAATAGTTATTTCTGTTCTGGACCTTATCTTTGCTGTATGTTGCTAGCTTCCATACCATTCAATAAAGCAGAGTTTTAAAGGGCAGTGTGTATGCTTTGCCTCATCTTATTTGGTACAAGGAAATATCTTAGAATATCTATCATAACCGATAAACTTTACTTCACAACAGGCTCCTTCAACGCAGCTTCCTTCTGCCTAAACTTGGGTAGGTTGTAGGGAGAGATGAATATGAGCATCTGAGGGTGAGAGTTGCATCTCATCAGGTAGGAGTCGGTCCAGTGATAGGATGCCCTGTGGGAAGGGGCTGGAGCCTTCCAAAAAAGACCTGCATCTCTGCCTGAGTCCCGCCCATCTTCTCGGAGATGCAGAAGGTGTCTGCTGATGTGTCCTCAGTCTTCTCTGAGTGTGTTTTATAATTCATGTTCAGATACAAGTAGGCCCCTGGGCAGCTCCCCTCAGGTTGTATTCTACATTTTAAGTAAGTGTCACTTTAATTAGCTTGTCTCAGAAACTGAAGACTTTCTGAGATATTTTAAATGCACCACAACCACAGACTATGAAATTATTAACTAGAAACTATTTAACTTGCCCTAAACACGAATCCCACTTATAGATGGTATTTTCTGGGGGGTCAGCTCTTCTTTTTCTTTCCCACGCAAGAATTGCTGACATCCTTATCACGTCGAAGACAGGGACTCAAAATGAAGTTAAGAAACTTGTGTTTCTTTGTCTCTTGACTCCATGTGTCTCCATGGACGCCATGTTAGACTCTCACCCCATGGAGGCAGGAAGGTAGCTCCAGGCCTAGCTATGACTGCCTTGTGAGGTTGAGRAGAGAAATCTATTTTCAAGGAAATAAGGTCCTAAGGTCCGTGAACTGCATCCAATGGTACCGTCTTAGCTGTCTTTCCCTAGCTAATCACTGTGGCAAGGAGTAGTGGTCAACCACTTAGTGCCTAGGTCAGAGGTGTGACTGAAAGAGGCAGGATCCAGGTGAGCTATAGGGTGTGAGTGTGTGGGTATGAAGAGACAAGGAGAAGGCAGTGGGTGCTTCTGTTAGAAGAAAGGGATAGATAAACCAGATGTGGTGGCTCACACCCATTATCCCAACACTCAAGAGCCTGAGGCAGGGGTATTTCCACAAGTCTCGGGACACCCTATTTGGACTTCACAGTAAAAACCTATCCAAAAAGGAAGGGGGGGGGGGTGGGGGGGAGGGAGGGAGGGAAGGAGGGAGGGAGGATCAGAAGTGTTTCTACTCCCACAGTAGGCTAAAGATGGTCTTGAGCTCCCCCTACAGGTCAATTTAAAGGAATCACCATCTTCATGAGAGAAAAGATRGCAACTAGCAAGCTAGATTATCAGAATATTATGTATTTAATTGGGAAGGATTCCAGTCATCCATGTCACATATGGAGACTCGTTGACTGGAAAAAGTCTCATTTTTTATGAACCACCAACGCATTTTCTAGAATTAGAAAAATCACTAATGACTGTTATAATCCTTTAAATTCCTATTCCTAAAATAGTTTTTATAACTCATAGTAAGTCAGAACAATGGTGAGAGACTCTAACATTACATGTAGATTGTACTTTTGACATGTACACGTCATGGAGTCCTACTGMTCCATTCATGTAGAGCCCAGAAGTTAGGTTTAAATATCAGATCTGAGTTTGTCTGTGTGGGCATTAATGAAGTGTTTAATGTTTCTCTTTACACCCCAGTATACCTGGGACTATAGTAACACATACTTCTAGCATTGGGTTAGTAGTAAATGAGTTAGTATCGTAGCCGTCCTCTGCTGTTAATGAAAGGTTAGTGTCAAGGCCCCTAGAAACTATCCATAACTAYGTGTAATCTAGAGTTCTGTATGGACTGTGTTTCTCTGGGTTTCTCATAGTGCCAGAGTTAATCCGTCCTTCTGCCATTTGTGCCGTTGTTTCTTTTTATATTGCCACTTTTTTACTTTGAAGCCATGGCGTATTGAAAGAGGCGCTTTTGCGCACAAGCACGGATGTCCCAACATACTGGAACGGACAGCCGAGGTAGCAGGATGGTGAAAGAATGGGTAGTACAGATGCTGTGGATATGCAAGTTGACGGAAGGTTCACAACGCTGGCAGGGCAAAGTAGGATGACACAAGACTTCATGGTACTTAGGAGGAGGTTCACTTTGGACTTATGGACTCAACTGTCCAGAATAACTCTCAGAACTTTCCAGTTAATATTTTCAGACTGAGGAACAACCCTTCCTGGATAATTCTCCAGCACATTAAGGGATTTCTGGAGGAAGCGATGCTTAGCCTTCAAGCCAAGGTGTCGGTAGCCACAGGTAGAAAAAAAACAGAGGGAAAGCAAGTGCTAATGGAAGGACTGGGGCAGGCCCAGAGAAGGCACTGTCTCCCTTTGAAGTGGAACAATCCATGAAGTCAACTGATGCAGTAATGTCCCTGGGAAATTCAAGATCTACAAAAAAATGTTCAGTGTTTTGGAGAAAGAAAATAAATGAACAGGGAAATTGCCGCTGTGTCAGCCAGGCCTGCCTAAGCAAACAACAACAATAAAAACAAAAACAGAAACAAACAACAAAAAAACCCCACACCTCCCCTTTAACCAAATAATCATTTAAAGTGATGTTTATGTTCAAGACTGGCTCATAAAAGAAACCCTGAAGCTGTGCTGTGGAGACAGCACGTGCCTCTGCAAACCTATTTCCGTTTTGCTACAGCCTCTTTGTAAATCTGCAGTGGTTGGCATTTTCTCTCCACATGACTCTTCTCTCAAGAGCCTGTGCAGAGGCAGTTTATTGGAAATCTCTCATCCTGTTACTTTGAGACACTTATTTATTTCCTGGGTTTATTTAAGACCTCTTTGCCTAGTCCACAGGGTTCTGGCCATTTGCACAAGAATTAGAGAATAAGGTAGGTTGTTTATTTGCTGGAAGCAGTTTCTTTGCATCAACTTCMGGTCCCTGGCCATACTGGATGCAGGAAAGTGCCCAGGTCTCCTATTAGGGATTTGAGAAGGAAAATTTAAGAATTCCTAAGAATTTCATTTCTGTATGTGAATTCTAGAAGGATGCCTTGATTATTTTGTTTGTTTATTCATCTGCTCACTACCGTTTCAGCTTTTTATGCATGAGAGGAATTTTTCTAGGTTGAAAGATTATGGGATTCTTGTAGGCTTGTAGTTTTCAAAACTTACTTTAATAATGCTTCTTTTTTTCAAATTTTTATTGAATATCATCTTCATTTACATTTCAAAAAGCTCAAAATAAACAAATTACAATTCACAGACCTCAGGAAGCACAAGAAGAATGAGGATTAAAGTGGGGGTGCTTGGGTTCCTCTGAGAAAGGGAACAAAATAATACTTCTTAAATGCTTCAACCAACCAAAGGTAGGGGAGGAAAATGACTAATATAGGAAGGGGAGGCGACGGTGGGGGCATGGGCCTGTTTAGAAGTAGTTCCTTGGGGGTGATCCCAGTCTTCATTGTCAGCAGTCCAGTCCACTAGCAAAACACCAAACACGAATCAACAGCAGTGGCTTGATCCAGAAGAAACTGAGGCCCCACAGATTGGCAAGTTGCCCCAAAGCAACAAGAAGAAACTGGCAAGAAGTAACCAGAACACCACCAGAAGTTCTATGGAACACTAGATCAGAGAGGAAAGCAAGGTGAACCAATGCCAGAGAGTCATCCGCTGTCTGTTGGGTTATACTTATACTCTTTCCAAACAATACATGTCCTCTCAAGCATCCACTCCAGCAAGACGTCGCATGCCCCTTTCACCAGACAGCTTACAGAAATACGCCATGTGTCTGCTCTCAGCAAAACATCCTCTCATGTACCTGCCTGGGCAAAACATCCTCTCACGGGACAGTTTCCAGAAGAACATCACCTGACTCAACCGGGTCTCCGACAAAACTAGAAATTTCCACTTCAGATAGTTGATTTGGGCGCTATTTGAAATGTATTTTCAATTTCATTGGTTTATACAAGGATATATCAGCACATGTGGTAGTGAAAGGCTTCAGAACTCACAGTGCATACTGTGTGATATGATGTGCTACATCATGAAGTAATCTACATATCTTTGGTTGCTGTTTGTTTAAATATACGTCATTTACTCTTTTTTTTCCAAGACATTTTTGCATGCGCTTTATTATAATTGTTACGAATTTCCCACACTGGAATGCAGTATTTCTTTAAAGAGTTTAGCCAGGTGGTGGTGATACACACCTTTAAATCCACCACTTGGGAGGCAGAGACAGGTGGATCTCTAAGTTTGAGGCCAGCCTAGTTTACAAAGCCAGTTCCAGGACAGCCAGGTCTATTACACAGAGAAATTCTGTCTCTAAAAGACAGACAGACAGACAGAAAACCATCACCATCAAAAAAAGATTTTATTGTCCATTTTTCAAACTCAGTTCCTACATTCCAGCAAGCACCTGGACTGGAATAACTCAATTTCAATTTGATGGCCAAGATGTCATGGATCTTCTGATTGCAGGACATAATTGCTCACAATTAAGAGCATGAGTATTAGCAGTGTTTAAAAGTCAGAGCTTTACCCAACTCATTTTTTCCTCTTGTTCTCACCTAAACTTCTGTTGTCTCCTTTGTTGTTCAGGGTTGAAAGGAACAGACTTTCCTTTGTATGTTATTTATTGTACATTGTCTTTGGACTTTTATATAAACCACTTAATTTCCATAGCAGACTTCAAAGGTAGCATTAAGCTTGTCTACCTGACTTTATTTTTTATTAGATATTTCTTCATTTCCTTTTTAACTAAAATACAACTACATCCTCCTCCTTCTTCTTCCCACCTCCAACCCTTCACTTCGCACCCTTCCACACACTTAGAGACACTCCCTCTCAAAGTTATGGCCCCCTTTACTTTCCTTGTTATTGTTACATTTATGTATACATGTATAAATATACAAATACAACCTGCTGTGTCTATTTAATATACCTTGTATGCACATGGTTTCAGGGCTGATGACTTGGTATTGAGTAACCAATTCCAGAGCTCATCCCTGGGAAAGATTAATTCTTCCTCTCTAAGCAATCGTTAGTTGTCTATAGTTCTTCTTCTAGGGCTAGAGCCCTTTGGGATTTCTCTACTTCCATGTTAGCGTGTGTATTGGTAGTATTCTTGTTCAGGTCTTGTGTAGGCAACCGTATCATAGAGAGTCATAGGTGACAAGTCGTTGTTATTGCTAGGAGACAAGATCTCCCAGAAGACTTTTTGGTCTTTGGTTCTTACTGTCTTTCAGTCTGGCCTTCCTTGATGTTCACTGATATGTTTTATCTGTGCTGCATCTGTAAGAGATATGTGAGCCAAAATCACTTTGGAGGTTAACTTGGACGATCACTGATGGGTGTAACTGAGTTGTTATTTCCCTGTTGGGCAAGAGAAGGGTGAGAAACAGAAGTTTCTTAATAGTTAACCGGAAAAATTTAGTCAATAAATAGATTCATGTATTTCTTGTAAATCATGAGATGCATGTACAGGCTGGCTGTAGTCATAATATAACAGGTGAATGCTTCAGAGAAGAGAGGGCTTCCCTGTAAGAAAGTGCATCTCAACAGGCTTTCTTTGTTGAGTGGATGTAAGTCCTCCTGGTGATGAAACTGTAGAACATGCTCATAAATAGAAATGAGTCATAAACAAATACAAATCAGATCCTGAAGATGTTGGGGTAACTAGATGAGCAGCTAAATAATCCCAACTTCAGAACTCTCCTTTAGGCGTTAGGGGCTGTTGATCCCATGCTAGCTTCAACTTTGAAGCCCTAGTTCCAGCTAAAGTCAACCATATAAAAGCAATATAAGACACATTCAATATGTGAGATGTGACGGTGTGTGTGTGTGTGTGTGTGTGTGTGTGTGTGTGTGTGTGNTGTGTGTGTGTGTGTGTGTGTGTGTGTGTGTGTTTGTAAATGCATGCCAGAGTGTACGTGCACATGTGTGGTAGACAAATCAAAGCCAGCGGATAGGTGGCTATTATTTTACAAACGCTACTTTCCTTTTTTTTCTTTTTTGGTTTTTTGAGACAGGGTTTGTCTGTATAGCCCTGGCTGTCCTGGAACTCACTCTGTAGACCAAGCTGGCTTCGAACTCAGAAATCCACCTACCTCTGCCTCCCAAGCTTTCCTTGTTTTCTGAGTTAGGTCTCTCATTATCCTGAAGCTCAACACATAGCCTAGACCATCAGTGAGTTCCAGCGACCTACACGTTTTGTCCCCAGCACTGAGAGTGGTTACAAGTATACACCATAATACCTGGATCTTTGGGGAATTGAACTGATGTTTGCATACTTATCAGGCATCATTGCATTGACTGAGATACCTTCCCACACCATCGATGGCTCATTATCCACAAAATAGAGTCTTGGCATTTGGGTTGGTCATCTTTGAGCCTTTGCTTGAATAAGTACAGTAATATCAGTCTCATTTTGTAAAGGAAGAAAATGAGTCACGGGAAAATAATCACTGAGGAAACTAAGTTCTTCCAAAGGCTTTTGCTGTAGACAGGTCTGACTTAAAAGTTCCATCCCTTGGGAGATGGGAAAAGGCGACTCAAAATGCTGATCAAAATGATGTGCTTGTGATTGCAATTATGTAAATGCATGCAAAGAAAGAACACCAACRGAGATGATTCTAGCACAATAGGAGAGTGGAATTATGGGTAGTTTTCCTTTCCTTTCTTTTTTTTGCCATCAGTTAAGCAGCATTGAATGCTGGGGTCAGGATAGTTTCAAGATTAAAAAATTGCTATCCATAGTCAAAGGTATTTACCCCCAGACTACAGATGGCAGCAAGTGATTACGGAATGGCAAGGGCAGAAGGGAGAGAATCGTTCCATCCCAGGCTTCTATGGTCCTTGAAAATAGAAATGACAACAGCCCATCTCTGTGCAGCAGGACTCATAGCTAAGAACCCTTAGACCTGCCTTTAATGTCATACATGCAAAATGAGGGGTTGCAGCTAGGATTTCCCAAACAAGGGTTTGGAAACAGCAAAGGGAGAAATAGACTCTGCTAACACTGACGCCTGCTGTGGGGGCTGTGGCTCTTCCTTCATTTTATCTATAGGCTGTAGGGGAGAGTCTCATTTGGAGGACTGTATTCTTGGCACTTCTGCACCATCCAAAGCTTGCTTAGACTCCCACTGTCTCCCATTCACTTTCTTAGCTTTCAAGTATTCCTCCCTCCAATGTTTCCCTGACCCCTGCTTCTCTCACTACCCCTCCTTCCCTCCTTTTCTTTGCTCTCTCTCTTCCCTCCTCCTCTCACTACCCCTCCTTCCATTCATTCTCTCCTCTTCTTCCCATTCTTTCCTTCCTTCCTCTTTCTCTCCCCATCTTTTTTTTTTTTTAATTAGAAGTGCATTCCCTGGCTCAGCACCAGGCAGACAACGTCTGGGTGGATGTAGTCTTGCCACAGTTCTGTTTTATCACTTTACTTATTTTTACAGTCTCTCCTCAAATCCTAACTCTGCCGCCTGCTTATTGTATATTTGCAGACAAGTCTTTCGACCGCGCTAAGCACAACGGGGCCAATTTTCTGAACTGGCCTTGAAGATGGGATGAYGGAAGAGATGTATGCTAATTCATAGATGTCATCAACTCCCTTAATTCCTGCAGGGACTATGAGTGCCAGCCATGCACCCCCTGAACTTCCTTGTGCACTGCCTACATACCGTCAGTGTTTTGTTTGTTAATTGGCTAGTGAAAACTTGCTGGACAGAATCAAGTAGATGCATTAAGCATCTCTCAGGTCATCAACTCTGACTCACCCACATAAGAGGCACTTGTCTTTCTACAGGATTCAAAAGATGTCTCTTTCCCACTAATGCATGCAAAAATTAGCTGAGTTTACTTCCTGACTCAGAAGAAATCGGTTGCTGTTAAGTGGTTGTTCAGAGAGGGATGAGTTCCTAAGCAAATTAAAATCTCCTTGATCTGCCCAGATGCCCTTGGCTGTGTTGTGCTTGTTGTAGGCTTGGATGAGTGAGGTGGTCTCCAATACCTCTTTCAGTTTCTACTTCTGATAGCAGTAGGGCTAAAACCCAGTTCCTTTCTGTTACTGTTTCTTTAGAGGAGAAGTAGATAATGGGTAATACTTATGATAACAAATGAGTATGTATAATAATTCTATTGCATATCTCAAGTCAAGCAGAATTGTACATTGTGCTTAGAAGTTACTATGTAGAATAGTATTGATAGCTGGAGGCCCCAGCTGTATAAGTGTGTGTAAGTTATTTCTCATACTGGGACTCTCATCAGTCAAGTTTTTAATCACAATGTAATATRACACTGGGGTGCTGTGAGCAGTCAAGGTGGGCAGGTATTAATCACCTACCCCAAATACACAGTTGATCTTCATAAGCTAACTTACTTGGTCTGTCTTTCAGTTATTTGTCAAGAACCTTGCTAAGAAGCTACTATGTGCCAGACACGTGTCTAGGTGCTTGGAATATATTATAGAATGTAATTGACAAATATCTCTCATGAGTTGGGCTGTTTTGTCAAGAATTTAGGGCTTGGTGTTGCTGGCATTGAGTCAAGTTCAGGTGCCTGTCTGGAGAAATTGTCTGCCCTATTTTCAGGTGTGCTTGCACATGACAGCTGGCCATTATGGTRAATGGTTGAGTCTGGGATCAATGTACAGGGATCTGGACATGATAGTGGATGGCAGAGGATAGAAGTTTAAATTATACTATGTGCTGCTAGAAGAGTGGCTGGTAGTAGCCTTCTTGATATGGGTGTCATTACGTTCTTACTGTTCTCATCACTGGTATGCCTAATACACTTGCCTTAAGGGAAGAAGGATTTATTTTAGCTCATAATATAAAGACAGAGTTTATCATGGCAGGAAAGGAATGGCAGAGTTCRTATAGGTGGAGAAGATCCTGAACAAGTCAGTGAGAGTGTAAGGCAGCTTACTCACATCTCTGAAGATCAGGGAGCAAAGATGGCAGGTCAGGTCAGGCTGTAACCCATYCCCTACCTACACAGTAATCCCATTTCCCCACCCTGGRCCTATCACCTAAAGCTCCTACACCCTCTCAAAACAGCACCATCAGCTACAGGCCAAGTGATAAAATACAGGTGGTCATGGGATGGGAACATTTCACATTGCSTTCAAGCCCKAGCCACCATAGGCTCATGACTATCTAATAATCCAAAATACATTCAGTCCAGTCATAGTTCMAAAAAACATAGTCCCAACACTGATCACAAGCCCAAAGCCTGTACTCRGAGCCCACAGGAAAGTCTTGACTTCAAGACACTGTAAACTCAAGAAGAAAGCTGTATCCTTCCAATTTACAATGGCATAGAATCAAATTTCTCATTCCAAAAGGGAAATATGGGAGATAGAAAGGAAAGAATAATTGGGTAAAAGCAAGACCAAACCCCACCAGGTTAAAACACCAGATGCTAAAGCTCTGAAGCTGACATCTGGGTTTTGTGACAGCATTATTTGGGCTTCAGTGGGCTTGGATAATTCCACTCTGTGGTCC
>BDUI01001124.1:24164-38977 GCA_002335545.1 Apodemus speciosus
AAAATATCACTGGCATGTCAGGGTCCTCATCTCTATGTTAAGAACTGTAGTGAGTTAGAGATATGAGCTTGTGTCTTTCACACTCAGCATCTTCAGTGTAAAAGGAAATTTTGATTTTAAAATTAAATATACATCCAATTCAAAAATCAAAAACCAAGTGTATTTATGATGAAGTTATTGCTGAAAAAAGTGGTGGGAGATGGCTTAGATTTCCACTGTTCTTGGGAAATGAAAATGATTTCACGGTGATGATAGTTTATAAAAAATATCTATGGTGCAATGTATAATGCTATACATTACAGATATAAGGTTAATAAATTATTAAGTCATACCATTCTTATAAGAGATACTGAATAATATCTCTTGGAGAGCCACAGTGCTAAATTCCAGGCTAAATTTGACTCTACATTCTTCAACATAGGATGAAGTTTCTTCAACATCTTCAATTTTGACATGACAGCATCTATTTCCATGGTTCCTTTAATTTGAAATATTTGCACAGAGTGGGACAGAGCTACATACTCCCTCTTCTGTTTTTCTTGCTTCCTGATATGACAGAAACCCAAGGTATTTGCATTTAGTCATATATATTTGTACATACAAGGAAATCCACTGTGCTCTGTGGTACTATTTATAAAATATCAACATTTACACACTAGCAGCAATAGTGTGTAAACCTTGAAGATATTATGCTCAGTGATATAAAACAGACATAAAGGTACAGATATATGTGGTTCATACATGTTCATAYATGAAATACCTAGAATAGTAACAATTACAAAGGAGAGAGGGCAGAATAAATGTTGGCTGGGGTAATGGGGAGAGAGAACTAGGGAGTTAGGATCAAAGGGTCCAGAGCATCAGTGCTCAAAGACAAAAAGTTCTAGAGACAGATGATGGTCATGTTTACACAATAAACATGTAACTAACACTGAYTGATACATTTCAAGATAGTTGAGATAGTAAAGTTCATATGTGTTTGACTCAAATATGAATATACCAGTATATTTTAATGTAAGTGGCATTTCATAGATGATAGAAGATTCTTGAAATGGAATGCTTGTCTTTGAATCCTGGCTCAAATTTACCACTCACACTAGGCTACTTGGGCAGAACTAAGGCTAGCAACCTACAACCTCCCTTTTCATCTTTAACTTAAGGTTYCTAGCATTTGCTTCATGAAGTTACTGTAAGAATGAAATGGTTGGGCACATGACAGTGCACAGGAAGGCAACTGACTTGTAACAAMCAGAGTGTGCTGCCCTTACCATTATTATAATTATTAGTTCTTGACTTTACTACTGATATAACTGTGCTAAGAAATCTCCAATTACACATGTCAGCTTTATCAGTTTAGAGCAAGTGTAGCAATCCTTTCACTTGACAAGTTTTGAAAACATTCACAGTCRTGACCAAAATACTGGGTGCTCTCACCATAAATAAGAAGAACAGATTATTTATCATTTTCATTTWTTTTTTACTGAGATAAACAACATTTAAAAAATAGTTTAAGAGACTGGAGATGTAAAATGTCATAACAAAGGGCCATTGGGACTTGAACTTATGGCATTTGTAAGGCAAATACCATCAGTAAAATGGTATGTGAGCTACCAAGATAGACAGCTGCAAAAATACATACATACATACATACATACATACATACATACATACATACATACATAAATCAGTTCTTTAGCCACTGCGTTTGAAAATGCCTGCCACTCTATCCACATATATGTTTTGTAAACATTTTGCCTACGTTTCTCAAGAAGTGGAAACTTTTGCAGTGGCAGTGGACTACAAAGGCTCTAGAACAAATGCTTATTAACAGAAAGAGAAGGAAAAGTTACCATGCATTTCGTAGCTGTATTTGGTGTGAAGTAGATAGTTTTCCAAGTTGCTGCAGACTGGGCTCTTTTCAATATCACCCAACCATTTTTGCAGAAGTCTGGGGAGGCACAAAGCAGCCTTCAAGCGCAGGAGGCTAATAAACTCGAATTATGTAAATCTTACCAGCCTTCACCTATGTATCAGAGTTTTATACCATTTAGAGGGATCGGCATGCTGCTACCTGAATCATTTGCTAAAGGAACTGAGGCTCTCAATTTCCTTTGAAGTGCCAGTGATATCAAAGAGGACAGAGGAGAGTCTTTCAAGATGGCTGGGAGGCTGAGGAGAGAAGGAGTCATCAAAATAAGTTTTACATTTTCGCCTACGGTAAGGAAGGTCTTTGAGAAGCAGCCACCTGCTTTAAACCATAACTGGAAATGACAGAGAGGACCAAGGAGGGCTCCTTCTTGTGCATTGCTGTGGTGACATAGCTCTCCCTGGGAGCAGCCCGAGTTCAACCGCAGTGTCCCTGGGAAACGCAGCGTGACTTCTGAATGTGGATATTCCGCTACTGGAGAACACATACCTTTAATATTATCTGCATGAACCTGATGAACAGATGGTAGCTTACCACACATAATTATACGAGATGAAAATTAGACGGATGAAACCTAAAATGCGATGCTTTTTATATTAAGTCAAAATTAGAAATAGATAAGCTCATTTATGTAACTAATAAGTTGAAAGCAGAACATCCATCTTGCGTGGATAGAAATACTCTGAAATGGAAATTAATATCCCAGTGTACAAACTCTTTGAAGCACAGTTGCTTCTATCTTGCCTACATTTGCTCTGAAATGGATGTTTTACTAACATACACCAGTAAAAAACTTTTGAAATAAAGGCAGGGGCCTCAGGAAGAGTCGTCATGCCCATGTGTGTACCCACGGCGATAAGAAACCGATTTAATAAAAATCATAGACAGGGAAATAATTGAAGTTTAGACTTAAGTTCATTTCTATTGGCACTTATTAGGCACCAACTGTGTACTCATTTTTGTTATAGAATGAAAAAAGAAGGGCCAGTATCTAATTGCAGGATTATGTTGAATGACTTAAAGAATTAAATCTTCTGGACTCCCCGGAATGCTCACTACAATTTGGGGGTCCCATCTGATCAAAATGGAAACAAGCATCAGGCCTATGGTTATTTCTTCCAAACTCACTTCCTATTCCATACAGCCTACTGTATGGAATACAGAGTGAACACTTATAACTCTTTGTACTCAGAAATGGCATAGCATCTCAAGAGGTTAGTCCMCCTCCCCAATTTAGGACATGATGGTACAACTAAAAGTAACCAATAAGAAAATTAATAGAGTCCCTAGAAGTTCATTGAAAATTTATAATTCATTTGCTCTTTCCAACCTCTAAAGGACAATAAATTGGTGCCCTTTTATTATTTTTCCTACCAGAGACTTTCTGGATTATATCAGGAGAATCTATGAAATTGATTCGTAATAAGCGTCTGTTAGAGGTCAAGGTACAGCTAAGAGCAGCTGGGTGTCTTTAGAGAAAAGGTCATAGCTGTTGCATACAAACAAGCTTGTAAACTATCGTCACCCCCGAATAGTCTCTTGGGTCAATGACAACTTAAAAGCTATCTAAACCCAGGGAGATTTGGGGAAGCAGGAGACAGCCTTTAACAACAAAAGGCATGAGAACGTGAATTATGAATGATAACTAGGACAGCAGATCCAGTTAACTTCTTTATCAACTAAAATTAATGTACTGACAAATTAAAAGCAACAGTGAACTGCATGCATTCTATATCTGGCAGAGACATCACTTGGAAAAAAATAAAAGGAAGATAGATAATGAAATGTTTTATTGTAATGTTCCCAAGAGGTACATTTGAAAAATATACACATACATCAGCACCCAGGGGGCAAGCCAGGCCTGTGACACTTAGAAATGAAGCATTTCAAAACACGGCCCTTTTCAGGAAATTTGATTTATTTTTTTATTGAGATGAGGCACCTGTTACAAAGAAGAGCTATATTTTTATTTTAAAGTTTAGGATTTATCCCAAACTAATGTACTATGTGTTTTGTTTGACTACTTAGAAATTCCTTTGTTCTAGTCTTTACTCAGGGAACATGAGACAGTGTGTAAGAGGGTGTGGTCTTGATCTCTCAAAAGAAGCAATTTAAATTAATGGATCTGTGTTCCACTTGGAAGAAGGACATAAAGATAGGAAAAAACAGATAAAGGTGGACTTCAGAATAATCAGAGAGTAACCTACAGACTATTTGTGATCATGTATTGCTGTTCTACACACCTTTGCTGGCCAAGACTAACAGACTCCTATTTTGAGGAGAAATAATGAATCTTGACATATACATAAGCTCACCACCCACTCTCTTGCTTCCTTGTATATATAGGATTCTGACGTCTTCAGAGAAAGCTCCCTTTCTTCGAGAAAACTCAGTGTACCATCATGAGCACCAACCTCCTGTTAGAGTGGCCAGTGTCACAGTGGTCTAAAAGTGAAGAACACCTATGATCATGCCAGTGGGAACATCAGTACAGTTTCTACAACAGTACCAGGAGGCAGGTAAAGAAGGGAGGAAGGAAAGGAGGCAGGAAAAAAGGCTGCAGGAGATGATGCTTTCCAAGGACCAACATCCATATTGGGTGCCTCACAACTATCTGAAATTCTAGATTCACAGGACAACCACTTCTGACCTCTGTTCATATGTACACACACACACACACACACTTGAGAGAGGGTGGGTGGAGATTCTAGTGATATTGTTTGCAGAACCCTCTGTTGAGCTAAGTCCAAATTCATCCATTCTCATTCCTGGATCTTCATAACTATATCAGCCAACACATTCCCTCCTTCACCTCTGTTGTTCAGAGTGGCAATCTACCTCATTTAAAACAATAAGTGCCCAGCGTCTTACCTTTATACAAATTAGAGGACAAGTAGATATCTGCCTGTTAGAAGAGAAAACTAGTCTCTCCTTCCCTTCTTCCTAGCTTTCTAAGAAGAAATTCTGTTTTTGCATTATGGAGGAATGACTGAAGGGCATTGTGTTGACTCCTCAGCCATTCCTTTAATATACCTTCCTCGGTGTTCCCCTGTGACCCTGTAATATGATTATAGACATTGATGATTTATAAGAAGTGAAAATTCAATTGGAATGATTCAAAGTGACTTTGATAAACTGCAATCTAGGGGACATGCGTATTCGTGAAATACACATTTTCATTGATTACCTATGTCCCTAAGCAGCAGAAAGATGGCAAATTATAAAGCTTAAAACCATTTCAGACAGGGATGAAGGAAGGCTTTAAAGCACATTAGTAACTGGTTGGAGCATGATTCAACTAGTGAGCATTCCAAGATGAGGCAAATTTCATACATACCAAAATGGCCATTTCTCTTTTGAAATTTACACAGACGAGAATTGAATGCCCCAGTGAGTGGACAGCTTAACTGGGGTTTGATGTTTTTACACTGGCTTAATTTATGCATCATAACTCCAAGTCCCTAAATTATCTGATGCTGAATTAAGAACCTACATGGACTCGGGCATTTTCTATCTCTGGCATATCAAATGCATGAGACTAAAAGAGATATACTACATACTTCAAAATGACTTTCACTTCAGAGAAATGAGGAAACTGAGCAATGAAAAGATTTCATATATTTTACCCAAAGGTACAGGAAGAGTTAATGACAGCCTCACCAAAACCTTCTTGTCTTTTACTCTGATAATGAGATTCAGGGGTGTTCCAAATGCTATGTTGTATTACTAAGGGGAAAAGATGCGTCCATTCCCCCCCTCAAATGATAGTGACTAGGCCTGCTTAATCACATCTTTCTTCAATTTGAAAGGATGGCAGATAGGTAGAAGGTCCATTTTTCTGAGTCAGAAGGGCTGATCTATTTCAAGCAAAATAGTATATTAGAAAGAGTATTTTTGAGGTTCTACATGAACTGGAAACCTTTTAAAATGCTTTTTTTTATATATATACAAAAAATCACTTAACCTGCTGTTCCCAGCTCTTGTTTTATTCAGATACGCAGGAAATAGAATCTTGTGAAGGCCGTCGCAAAGCACTTTCCCGTGGTCTCTGTGATGGTCTCAAATTCTCATTTCTTCTCGTGGCCTCTCAAGTTCTCCCTCAATCTGTGGAAATCCTACAGGGTGTCTCAAAAGTTCATCCTCCCCTTTAGCTCCTCCTCACTCTGCTACTTAAGTCTGTTTATATTTCCACAGTGGCCAGCCACTGACAATGGCAATCCGAACTGATTATCTGAGGATTTGATTTTTTTTTAAATTTTAATTAGCAAAGTGTTGGTATCATCAGTGATGCTTCAGTGCTCACAGCCCTTGTGAAGCAAGAGGCTGGGTTTACCTCTCTCCCATTCTGCCACACCCTCAATATACAGCGGGGGTCCTGCTGCCTCAGAGAAGCACAGACTTCACATTCTCCTTAGTCAATGCATGGCTGGCTCTATCACCCTGGAAGACCTATGGCTTCCTGTTTCCTAACAAAAGAATTAGTTGGACATCAATTTCCTCATAAATCCAACAATTATTTGAAGAAACCTGGATACTGGAAGGTATCACAATACCTTCTAGTCTAAGGCACCTCTACCCGAGAACATTAGATGCAAATGTTTCAGAATCTTTTAGGAGACTCAAGCACGTAACTAACAGGAGCCCATGCTTTCAATTCAATCAGATCATTTAAAATAAGACAAAACATGACTTATTTTTTTTTGCACACACCTTTATAGTTCACGTTCCAAAATAAGTATGTAGTCAAGGCCTTGCAATCTGCTGTCATTCTCTTAAAGCCACCAAAAATCCAAAAACTCCTTTTTCCAAAAACCTTGAAGAAAGCTGCATTAACTTTGTCCTCCATAGCATAAGTGGGTATGTGACATGAGGAGGGCATCTCTGAGACAGAAAATGTCCTCTTAGAGGGCCTAGATAAGTGTGAAATGTCAACAAAAAATGCATGATGGGACCAGTTCTGGGATCTTAACTATTCTTTCCTGAATCTCTCATTTAAATCATGAATTTGATTTCAGTGACCAACACCACACAGGTGGAGTAAGTATAAAGAACAGTAAGAAGCATATCCTGAAAGCTGGGGACCCAGGCAAGGGGACCACAAAGACAATGACCCTGTCTAACACTCCTCTCCTTCCTTTCCTGGCACCACACTGTCTAGTCCTATAAAGCTGTAATTGAAACCATGCAGTGTGTGCAGAGGCTCATTACAGGGTCCTCCTGAGTAATCTTGTGTCTGAGTCCTATGGGGAGCCCCTGACCATCTTGGGGTCAAGATATTGTTACTTCAATATGAGAAACAACACATCAACTTACCTCCTCGGGGAAAACAAAAACTAGTTTAAATGTGGTATATGCAGGCAAATACCTCAGCTACCAAGAACATGTTTATTATTTTATTGACACCCTCTATAGAAGAGGAAATGCATTTTATGAAACCATTCAGTGACTCGTTTTAGGATATGAAGCCTATAACAATGTTTAAAAGTGATCTTTATGATAAAAACAGGAGACTGTATAATCTTAAGAAATACTACATTAACAACGGATATCACACATTAAGGACTCAGAGCGGTGAAATATGATATGATATGAATAGCAACCTCCCAGGGGAAAACATCCTTAGCTTTTGACTATTAAGCTATACCACCTAGGAAGTTATCTGATTTAGCACAGAATCAGAGTTGTGAGCACTAAAATGAGTTAGTGCCAACGGAGACTAAGGGTGAAGGCGAGAACACACACAGGTTTGCCCTGAACCTTCCCAAGAGCAGAGATCACTGGGGCCCCTTTAGTACATCTCCCTCCCTACACTTTCCCCGTGTGTTGTTTCTTAAGACTACCCAACGCGATAATCCAGGGACCTCCATACACAAGCACCCGCACATGGAAAAGCTAAACAATATGTTTACACTTCTAATCTTGCTTTCTATATCTACCCATCAGGAATTCGAAAAATTGTTGCTTACACATCAAAGAAAGCACACAGGGCTTGGGGGTAAGAGAACCAGGAAATTAGGAAAATTAGGAAATTAGGGGGCTTATAGTCTTACACAGGAGAGGACATCACAGAGACAAAAAACAAAGATAGCACGTTCAGAAAAATCTCAGGAATAAGGAAAATGTGGTTGCCTGTGGTAAGGGTTGTATTGAAAGGAAAAGAGAGCCCCTGTGGCCTATCTATTCAGTGCCTCTCTGAGCGTATTTTAGCAAATTCCCAGAACAGGGAGAAATGAAGTATCAAAGTTCCCAAACTAACATGAACTCGCAGCACTCAGAATTGGTTTTACCACTCTTTCTCCTTGGTCCCTCACACCGCCGCATTCCTCCCATCCATCCCTCCCCCTCCCTTCTTCGTTCCCTTCACCCATCCATTTATCCACTTATCAGTTCTGCATGCAGCTAGCATGTTATTTTCTCTAATGATGCTACTCTGGTTTGCCCAGTATACACTTGGACTCAAAGGATACTAAACTCCAAAAGCATAGGACTGCATTAAGCCAACCAGTCAGCTTACCCATCTGCCTATCTACCTACCTACAGGTTTTGAGCTCTCACACATCAGCAATAACCAGAACCAAGGACAGCTGTCATGACAGCCCTGTAGATGACCTTCTCTCCTACAGAGACATAGTGTCTGCCACCACACCTGGGAGCCTGGGAGCTACCCCCTCACCTTCACCTCTTGCTGACCATAAATTCTCATTACCATGTTGTCAGCAATCCAATCTGTTAACCTCTTTGGTGCCAGGCTGTCAGGTAGGATCTGCGTATTAGTACACCAGCATTTCAGTTCACTGTTGTTAGAACACCAGGCTGTATCTTCTCCTCATCTTCAGTACTGCTGCTAAGTACTTTGGGCAAAGAACTGGGCAAAGAGCACAGCTCCCTGCAATCTTTTGCTTCTCACAGMTAAACCGGCCACATGACAGTATTCGTGTGAGGAATTCATTTTGGAATTCAGAATCTTCCAATCCCTTTCTTATTTTGTTTTTAATAGTTAACTCCTAAAACATAAATGCAATATTATGTGCAATTAGGCACACACAAATAACTGCTTTCAAAATAATCAGGTTGCATATGAAAGAGAGGAACCCTTACAAGCTGCAAGTTCTTGTCTTTCCTTGGTATTTTCGTATTGTTCTGTTCTTCTCATAAACTTGGCTTACTAAATCTTCTTATAATCATCCTTCAGCTGCCATGGAAACTCATGTGCAAGTTTACCATCATGCATTATAAAGCGAGATTACTGAAATTAAGGAATTCTAGTCTCTATTTATTTAAGCATGTAAACTTTCCTGGAATGTTTCTACAAAACCAGTTTCTTTGATAATAAATGCTTTTAATTTCCATTCTAACGTGGTATGTATTGCTCCCTGGTGCTATGTGTTGGCTGACAGCATCAGCGTTGCACATCCCTAATCAAATTTTATCTAACAAAAAGCTGAACTAAGCRTATTTGTTTTCCTATTTATAGCGGCACGTGCTTATATAACATATGAGAGAGCAAGATTTTTTTTAAATGGATCCAAATCTTAAAACGCATCCATTATGTTCAGTTTAAATAAAAGCTATGTTCTCTCATTAAACAAGAATATTAAAAACAATTGGAGACAGACAGAAGCGTATTGCTTATTTTCCAACCAGTATAATCACAGTGTTCAGCCACAATAAACCAGAACAGCATGCGGAAATGTATCGCTCATGGGGAAAATTGTCTTCTACCATCCGCCCCATTTGTACAATTACCCTGGCACTACGTCGCCTCTCACATGCACGGTGTCTCTGGTCACACTCATAAAGTAATGAGTCATTACAATGCGTCCAATGAGGGCAGGGGTGGGGGCCATGCCATTGTACTGCCTATAAGCAGCGATTTCGCTGTATCAATAATTCTGACTGCCACTGGGAACCGCTGTAGCTGAAACAGATGTTTCATGTTGATAAGTATGGACTGGGAAAGGACTTTTCATCCCAGTGTTCATTTTTCTCTATTTCCACTTCCCATACCTGGCAGCAGCTCCTCCAGTACAGCTGTCTCTTGCAAGCCAATCTGTTCAATTCAGGCTCCTAGGTCTCATTTCATAAATCAAACTCAGCCCCGGACAAGCCCACGATCTCAGAGTACCCTTTCTGCTTTCCTCTGTGGAAACACCTCTGTCGCTGTAAGAGATGCTGGGCCAATTGTGCTTAAATTAGTGCACTGTCACAATTCATTAAGAAAGACAGCATGGGTAGGGTATTTTTTTTCTAGTATTAACCGTTTGCTAGAAAGAGGCACATAGTGGCATTTGTACAAGGCATTCACCTTCAAATGAAGCTTTTGGGAGAGAGCCCAGAATTTCCACAGGGAAACAGCTCCATGAGATGTGAGTAGGGTCATAGCTACCTTTTCCTATTTGTAGAGAACTTCCCGTTCCCTTGGACGGAGAAGGTAACTTTACTGGCACAGTCTCAATTAAGTTGCTGGCTCCTGTTCTAGTAACAATAACTTGGTGATTTCACAAGAAAATTCAAGGAAATTTGTTAAATTCTTGGGTATGGAGGTAGATAAAAGTAAATATACAAAACTCCCCAAAATGCCAACAAAATTTGCCGCAAGTTATTTTAACATAGAGCACAGAATAACTTAAATGTAACTTCCTTTACTGCTCCCACTCCATATAATAATAACCTAGAGAGCTGTCAATTGTTAAGTACTTATTAYGGTCAGGGGGTATTTCTAATATTTACCTTTTCTTATTAACTGCAGATAAATAGGTAGACAGACAGACAGACAAATAGATAGGGATTATATATGTAAATCTAGATTCTACATATGAGAAAAATAAGATTTCTTGTTTACTTCTCTTTTTCTCTTGCTGTCTAACTCTGTCTTACTTTGGTTAATGTGATAATCACCACTGTCACACATTTTCTTGAAAATGACATAATTTCATTATTCACAACTCTCATCCTCCACCTTTTTCTGTCTCTCTGAGTCTATCTCTGTTTCTGTCTCTGTCTCTCTGTTTTTCTCTCTCTGTCTCCGTCTCTCTGTCTCTCTCTGTTTCTCTGTCTCTCTCTGTCTCTCTGTCTGTCTGTCTCTCTCTCTCACTCTCTCTCTCTCTCTCTCTCTCTCTCTCTCACACACACACACACACATACACACTCATTCCATTCTCTTCATACATTCATTTACTTACACACATTACTCTGTTTAATCCACACTGTAGCGTACCATGTAGAATTTGCTGTTCTCACTTTGTACAGTAGAGGATGATTGGAGTTTACTGATAGGTTGTTGCCATTTATTTAGTGATACATATGATGCTTTAGACTTAGATAAAAAAGAACCTAAAATCAACTCACTGTGTCTAAGTCTATTGTATCTAATCTCCAGTAAGTATGCGCACATGCACCTGTGTTTGTGTATTTTATGAGGTAAGTGAGAAATGAGCACGCTACCTATGTGACCAAGGCTAGACATCAAACAAGCATTATCTTTTATAAATAGCATATTTACTGTGTAACATTTACATATTTGAAGAATGTCACAATATTGAGGAAAAGAAGGTCCAGGTAAACTGACTAAAGGAAAATGGAGGTGGATTTCTGATAGTGATTGCTCACAGACAGGAGTGTATCACTTCCATGTTAAGCATTTAAAACAATGTAAGAAATTATACACTTCAATGGACTCAGATGTATGGATACACACTTAATGGTTATCTTTCCATATTGAATGGTACTGTGATTTAATCAATGCTAAACAGAAAAAATGGGCCAACAAGCCACTGTATTTACATGTAGGTATCTGCTGGGGTTTGAAGAGGATCAAGAGAGAATTGTGAGTCACTCAGGATGTTTTTACTTTGTTTTATTTTATTCTATTTTATTTTTGTCTAGACTGGATCTTACTCTTCAATGGTTAAGAAATGGGTAGGCATCTGTCCAGCATCTTTTCACCCAAGATGAGTTTAAGATGAAGATATTTTTAAAAATGCATTTCAAGATTTTATAAATGTTTTTGCTACCAATTCAAAATATTATTCTTTTTTTTTNGGTCAGGGGGTATTTCTAATATTTACCTTTTCTTATTAACTGCAGATAAATAGGTAGACAGACAGACAGACAAATAGATAGGGATTATATATGTAAATCTAGATTCTACATATGAGAAAAATAAGATTTCTTGTTTACTTCTCTTTTTCTCTTGCTGTCTAACTCTGTCTTACTTTGGTTAATGTGATAATCACCACTGTCACACATTTTCTTGAAAATGACATAATTTCATTATTCACAACTCTCATCCTCCACCTTTTTCTGTCTCTCTGAGTCTATCTCTGTTTCTGTCTCTGTCTCTCTGTTTTTCTCTCTCTGTCTCCGTCTCTCTGTCTCTCTCTGTTTCTCTGTCTCTCTCTGTCTCTCTGTCTGTCTGTCTCTCTCTCTCACTCTCTCTCTCTCTCTCTCTCTCTCTCTCTCACACACACACACACACATACACACTCATTCCATTCTCTTCATACATTCATTTACTTACACACATTACTCTGTTTAATCCACACTGTAGCGTACCATGTAGAATTTGCTGTTCTCACTTTGTACAGTAGAGGATGATTGGAGTTTACTGATAGGTTGTTGCCATTTATTTAGTGATACATATGATGCTTTAGACTTAGATAAAAAAGAACCTAAAATCAACTCACTGTGTCTAAGTCTATTGTATCTAATCTCCAGTAAGTATGCGCACATGCACCTGTGTTTGTGTATTTTATGAGGTAAGTGAGAAATGAGCACGCTACCTATGTGACCAAGGCTAGACATCAAACAAGCATTATCTTTTATAAATAGCATATTTACTGTGTAACATTTACATATTTGAAGAATGTCACAATATTGAGGAAAAGAAGGTCCAGGTAAACTGACTAAAGGAAAATGGAGGTGGATTTCTGATAGTGATTGCTCACAGACAGGAGTGTATCACTTCCATGTTAAGCATTTAAAACAATGTAAGAAATTATACACTTCAATGGACTCAGATGTATGGATACACACTTAATGGTTATCTTTCCATATTGAATGGTACTGTGATTTAATCAATGCTAAACAGAAAAAATGGGCCAACAAGCCACTGTATTTACATGTAGGTATCTGCTKGGGTTTGAAGAGGATCAAGAGAGAATTGTGAGTCACTCAGGATGTTTTTACTTTGTTTTATTTTATTCTATTTTATTTTTGTCTAGACTGGATCTTACTCTTCAATGGTTAAGAAATGGGTAGGCATCTGTCCAGCATCTTTTCACCCAAGATGAGTTTAAGATGAAGATATTTTTAAAAATGCATTTCAAGATTTTATAAATGTTTTTGCTACCAATTCAAAATATTATTCTTTTTTTTTTCACTTTAAAAATTGTAATTTGGGTCAATGAATAATTACACAAAGACTTGAGTCTGAAACCATGTAGTGTACCAGCTGCCCTTTCATCCCCCCAGACTGTCACCAAAGTAGCAGCTGACAGTGTCCACCCAACCTCAGGGAAGATTAAACATGTCACCACAGCATTGTTATTTACCATGACACCATTTAGCCATGGCAATTAGCAAGGACATAGCACCAAGAAGAAACCAGGCCAGGCTGAACAGACTGTGGTCAAGAGTCCTAAAATGAAATGGCTGTGCTCCATTTTTCTTTCTGCTCCATTTGTGATTTCCAGGAGAGAGGTAGTTTGGGCAGCCCCACCATGGCGCGAGCATCATCCCAGCCAATACCCCGTGTCTTCGAGACCAGAAAGCTTCAGATGAGGGATGGGAAATCCCTGGACTCTGAAGAGCTGGATCACTTCTGCTTCTGCCTAACCCAGTCTGCTGCCTCTGAGCATGTGATACAGCCTCTCAGATAGCTCCATATGTAACACAGCTAACAAGGTCATGATAAATGACCTTGAAGGATTATCAGAAGGATAACAAATATGTCCGGGGTTTCTCTAAAGTAGCTTTAGATCTTTGTTTCCATGTCCCTATATTTCTGCCTGGGATGGAATTGCTATGTGACTTGAAATTGCTGGAAGTTTTAGACAGTTTCTACAAGGGAAGTGCAATTTTATTCATCTTTAATTTACCTACCCAAAGGTTAGGCTAGAGTCTAACGCGTGATCTATAATATTATACAGAATATATACTAACATTAACAAAAAGTATCTTCAGACTAAAACAACAATTGACCTTCCAATTTTCCATAACAGTGAAGACTTTAGACAATATGATTTTAAATACTGCTCTTACATTTTAAGAAATGTGTAGGCATCAAAAGACTCTTGTGACTAATTCCTCTATCAATACTACAGTCACTATCAATTTCCACAGTTACTGTCAACACAGCCAGGTAACAATGAAAGAGAACCAACCTAAGTACATGCTTAGCGCTCAGTGCTCTACCTCTGCTCCAAACATAACGTTATTTTACCCAAATTTTCTAAATGGAGAAACTGAGGTCAAGGCCTTTAGAGTGGTCTTTGGATAACCAGTGATTTAAAAAGTGGTGCACAATTTGGTTTCTGAGTGTGTTTCAGCATAGTAATCTTTTGGCTATTTCCTTCTTTGATCACGTTTTGGTATGATAACCAGCTTTAATACTTGCTCACATGCTCACCTATCATAAAAGTTTAGTGAGCTTTACCTTGTGCCAAGCCTTGAGGCTATATACTGGGAATTATGCAACATTCCCACCATACTTTCTGGTCAGCAGAACCCTTACTAATGTGTTCCCAGCATAAAATCACTTTAAACCATGTGATAGGAGCTAGTGGAATTTGGGGACTTGCAGCAAACAGTTTTTGGAAGAATATTCTGGTTTTGTCATATTTATTTTTGAGTCAATAACCTGCTTCTTTAAGAGTCTCTCTCTCTC
>BDUI01001125.1:24520-46284 GCA_002335545.1 Apodemus speciosus
GTGTGTGTGTGTGTGTGTGTGTGTGTGTGTGTGTGTATGAGTTCATTTTTTTCCTGGTTACAGTTCACAGCATATTGAGAAATCCCTAATTGCTTGGGAATTATGTTAGTTTCAATCCTAAAGTTAACAGCTATTGTAATTAATTAATTAATTAATTAATTAATTAATTAAATGTATGAATACACTGTAGCTGTCTTCAGACACACCAGTAGAGGGCGTCAGATCCCATGACAGATGATTGCGAGCCACCCTGTGGTTCCTGAGAACTGGACTCAGGATCTCAGCAAGAGCAGTCAGTGCCATCTCTCTGACCCCAATATCAATTTTTCAACGATTATTGATTTTTATGTGTACGGGCGTTCTTTCTGTACGTCGGTGCACCGTGTGCACGCCTGGTGTCCGTGGAGCCCAGGAGAGGAAGCTGGATATGGTAGGGTTGGAGTTCCAGACCTTGCGAGCTTCCATGTAGTACTGGGAACTGAACCTGGGTCCTCTGCAGGAGCAGCCCCTTAAGCACAGTTTCACCAAGCTGTAAATTCTTCTCTCCCTTAAGAGTAAAACCACACACAAAGCCAACCAGAAAGCATCTCCTCAGGGTGCTAGCTTGCCAAGACATCACAAATGCGGGCAAACAAGTCTTTCACTCAGATACTTAGAAGCAATATTCACAAACCTCAAAACCCCTTCCTGCCACTTCAGAAAGGAACCCCCCTGGGTGGGTGCAGCAAGGCCTCTCTACTGTGGTGACGAAAGACCTACTGTCACCATGCTGTCCCTATCACCACAAACAAATAAGGAAAGTGGGGGAAGGAAAGAAACAACAAGAGCAGTCCATACGAACAGCAGCAGCGACGCTTGCGCCGACTCTGGGTACCTGGGTGGATGGGTGGATGTGTGAGTGGGTAGGTGGGTGGGTGGGTGGGTGCATGGGTGGGTGGGTGGATGAGTGAGTGGATGTGTGGATGGATGGATGGATGGGTGGGTGGATGGGTGAGTGGATGTGTGGATGGATGGGTCGATGGATGGATGGGTGGGTCGATGGATGGGTGGGTGGGTCGATGGATGGGTGGGTTGATGGATGGATGGATGGATGTGTGAGTGGGGAGGTCGGTGGGGGAATGGGTGGGTGGATGTGGGTGTGGGTAGGTGGGTAGATGGGTGGGTGGGTGGTTTGATGGATGGGTGGGTCGATGGACAGATGTGTGAATGAGTAGGTGGGTGGGTGGATGTGTGGGTGGATGGGTGGACTGATGGGTGTGTGGTGGACGGGTGGGGCTCAGGGTGGGAGAGAAGCTGTTTCTGTGGCAAGGAGCTACACACAGGAAGCCTGCCCGGAGGCTTCCACCCAGCCCTGCACGCCGCACCGCTCGTGTTCAGCATCGTCACATGTTGTGCTGCTCTGCTAAGTGTCCTCCGTCCTCAGAAGTGTTCGGAGATGAAAAACAACAGAGAAACACTATGTGGGGCTTGAGGGGCTACGAGTGCGATGCTGGGCTCAGGGGGAGAGGGAAGGCATTCTATGCAGGCGGGCAGGCAGGGGGGAGTTTAAAGCCCTGCTTTCCCCCGCCCCCACCCCACCGCCTTTTATGAACACAGTTTCTCTGCATAGCACTGGATATTCTGAGAGTTGCTCTGTAGACCAGGCTGAAATTTTCATTTATTCATTTATTTAATATTTAAGCATATGAGTGCTCTATCTGCATGTATGCCTGAATGACAGCGGCATCAGATCCCATTACCGATGGCTGTGAGCCACCATGTGGTTGGTGGGGTTTGAACTCAGGACCTGTGGTAGAATAGCCAGTGCCCTTAACCCCTGAGCCATCTTTCCAGCCCCCAAATTTCATTTTGTTTTCTGTGTATGACTATTTTGACAACATGCATGTATGTGCGCCATGTTCCTGCCTTGTCCTCTCAGAGGGCAGAAGGGAGAGCTGGGTCCCTTGGGAACGGAGATACGGACGGTTCTGAGCCACTGTGTGGGTGCCGAGACCCAAACCCAGGTCTTCTCAAGAGCAGCCGGTGCTCTTCACCACTGAGCCATCTTTCCAGCCCTAAAGTTGGGTTTTCAAAGCTGAGTAAGGATAGTAAGAAAAGGAGAGAAGGCTAGACAAACCTCTGAGGGAGGGGCTCCACTCCCACACACGGGCACCAAGCACTGGGCAGTGTCAGGACCAGGGGTAGTGACAGGCAGTTTGGGGGATTCCTGAGTTACAAATGTTACTACACCCCCTGAGACCAATGACCTTGTGGCAACTTGCAAGAGTCAAGAGACTGTGACAGGTGTCTTATCAAAAACTGGAACAGCAGCTCTGGGAACAGAACGTGCTTGCGTGCAAGTGTGGGGACCTGCTTGTCCTCATGTACGGATGTAAAACAACCAGGCCCCGGCCCGTGCCCGTGAACACAGGGCTGTGGAGGTAGAGGCGGGAGGATACCTAGTCAGCTAGGCTCGCCAAATCCGGGAGCTCCTGGTTCAAGGGGAGACGGCGTGTCAAAAATAAAGTGGGTCCTGAGAGAGGCTCAGCGGTCTACAGCCCAACGCTCTTAGCTGGCTGTGGTTGTGCGTGCCTTTAATCCCAACGCTTAGGACGAAGAGACAGAGATTTTTGAGAGTTCAAGGCCACTCACTGATCTATACAGCAAGTTCCATAATGGGACAGACACACACACACACACACACACACACACACACACACACACACACTGATGGTAGTGTAACACTCTGGCAGAGGACTAGTTGTGTTCCCAGCATGCACACTGGGTGGTTGGCAACCATCTGTAACAACCGCTCAAGGCATCCAGCGCCTCCAGCCTCCTCGGGTACCTGCGCACAGGTGCAAACACATGCACTGTCCCCCAACACACTACACATAATCCAACGCGAGATTCTTTAAAAGAAAAAAATTAAGTGGCTGGGTTGTGGTGGCCCATGCCTTTGATCCCAATACTTGGGAGGCAGAGGTAGGAGGATCTCTGAGTTCGAGGCCAGCCTGGTCTACAGAGTGAGTTAAAGTGAGTTGTTTCAGGGCAGGCAGGGTTGCACAGAGAAACCGAGTCTCAAATAAAAACAAAAACAAAAACAAACAAAAAACAAAAAACGGAAAAAAAAAAAAACCGGTGGGGAGCAATTGAAGAAGACACCAGATGTTGACCTCTGCTGACCGTGTGCACACAAGAGCACACAGGACTAAAGGTCAAAGCCACCATTTCAGAGCAGAGGTAAGCGCATGCGGGGAGAGGCAGATTCCCATGGAGTGTGGAGGGGGAGTCTGGGCTGCCTGGGGCCTGCCCRGGCCGTACACTCCTGCGTCTGACCCGCTCTGAGCTCCCGCTCTCTTTTTATGATTTTTTCATCTCACGAGCACTTGGCTGGCATATAGGTATGTGTACCACGTGTACACTTGGCACAGGAGGCCAGAGGAGTGTCAGATGCCCTGGAACTGGAGTTACGCCCCCTGTGAGCCACTACGCAGGTGCCCAGAATGGAACCCAATCCTCCACAAGAGAAGGTGGTGCTCTTAACTGCTGAGCCGTCCCGCCTTACTTTTTTAAGTTATTTTTTACTCTTCATTGAAGATAGGGTCTCACTTAATAGCCCAGGCTGGTCTTGAACTTGTGGCAATCTTCCTGCCTCCACTTCCCAAGTGCTGGAATTACAGGGTCGAACTATTTGCACAGCAAATTCCAGTCTTTATGATGGAAGCTTGCTGGACAGCCTCTCTCCAGTGTAGGTCAAAGCAGCAGGCTCCTGCTGTGGTAAGCCAGGCTTTGTGGGGGTGGGAGGTAGGGGGGGTGGGGGGGGAGTAATGGCTCGCTGGAGACCGGCTTTATTTGTAGGACTGAGCAGAAACGCCATGAACTGAGAAAAAAGCCCTTCTGGAACATGCGTTTTGCACCCTAAATCCTTTTTCTGAGTCATCCTTTGGTTGGTTTCAGCACCGGACACAGACATTGGGTTAAGTATGTGACTATTTTATAAATTCAGACTGGGCAGACATGGTGGCACAAGCTTTTGACCCCAGTGCTGGGAGTTCGAGGCCAGCCTGGTCCACAAAGTGATTTCTAGCACGCCTAGGTCTGTTACATGGAGAAACCCTCTCTTGAAAAACCAAACCAACCAAATGAATTAAAAACAAACAAACAAACAAACAAACAAAAAAACGGATTCACATTTTGGTCTTGGAGCACAGATCATTCTTGGGTGATCTCCGTTTTGTTGCCACTGACCTCTGTCGGGTCCCATCGGGTTTTCCAGGCGACCATGGCACTGGCCTTTCTCAGGCCCTGCCCTCCCAGCTCCGACCCTTTCTCTTCACCTTCCCATCCCAGATAACCCAGATGCCAGGAGCTGAGATACTTTCCAGAGACACCCCCACCCCCAATGCCCACAGGATTCTGGAAACCAGACCAGGCCGGTTCTACTCCAGTCACCATCTCCCGTGACATTCATCTCCTCGGGCGTCTCCCCTAGCTCCTCTCTTCTCTGTACTTCCAAACAACTTCCTTTTCCTTGATAACACACACCGCCTCGAGTGACTCATGGCTATCCCTGGAATCCGAGCCTCGGGGAGAGGAGGACCGAGCTCTGCCTATTTTCGTCCCTCCGCATTTCCCAGGGCCAGCGGTGGCATCCCGCATGAGTACGCTAAGCGACCATTTCTCGAGTCTATGTTGGGTCAAGACACCTGGCTGGTGCTGGAGGTAGAAGATGTTTAACAGAGGCTGGTGGCTTGTCCCCATCAACAGGACGTCATCAAAAACTGTTCTCTAGACTCAGGATGTTCAGGCGAGATGCCCTCTCGGCATGGGTGTGTCGAGGCAGCTGAGAAAGCAGTCAGGCTCATGGGTGGTCGTCTGAGAGAAGCAATCTCTCAACAGAATCTCTCAACAGAACTGTTTTTACCCCTTCCCCCAAAAAACCAGAGGCAAGGGCAGGACAAGGGTTAGGGGGTAGAGACGATTGCCACCAAGCCTACAGACTTGAGTCTGATCCCTGGGACCTGCAAGGTAGGAGACAATAAGAGACTTCCACAGTCGTCCTCAGACTTCCACATGCTTGCTCTGACGTGTAGACCCACACACATACAGAAAATAAACCCATAAGTGCTTCTCCTCTTTTCCTCCTTGTGTAATCGCTTTAAACACAAATAAAAAAAAACAAACAAACAAAAGAAGAGGGTCTCACTCTGTAAACTCAGGCTGCTCTCAAAACTCTTAATCCTCCTGCCTCACCCTCCAAAATCCAGAAATTACAAGTGTGACCCACTACCCGGCCCGACTGTACGGTGAGATAGCTCTGGGGCACCCTGCACCTTGGGAGAGTTTTACTTTGTAACTGTACAGGTGTGTGTGAATTTGCGTGAGTGCGTATGCTTGTGTGTATGGACCCACAGATTGTATCTGTAAATATTCACACATGTGTAGAGGCCAAAGGACACTCTCAACGTGTCCTTTCTCTTTCTCACTGGCTCTCCACCTTAGTCTTTAAGATGGGATTTCCCACAGGCGGGGACTCAGTGGTAGGCTAGACCGGCCGGCCAGCAAGGCCCAGGAATCGTCTACCCATGCCTTCCCAGTGCTGGGAATGTGGATTATACATGTTGGTGCTAGAATGCTGACTCACGTCTTCATGCTAGCAATAGCAAACACTCTACTGACTAAACTCTCCTTCTCCAACAGACACACAAATAAATAAATGTGATAAAAATGTCCAAACATGAGGGCTGGAGGTAAAGGGAGAGCACTGGCTGCTCTTCCACACCTCCATGCCAAAAGAAGGCATCAGCTCTTATTACAGATGGTTGTGAGCCACCATGTGGTTGCTGGGAGTTGAACTCAGGACCTCTAGAAGAGCAGTCAATGCTCTTAACCTCTGAGCCATCTCTCCTACTCCCAGAGGATTTTTTTTCTTCGAGACAGGATTTCTCTGTGTAGCCCTGGCTGTCCTGGAACTCACTYTGTAGAYCAGGCTGGCCTCGAACTCAGAAATCCACCTGCCTCTGCCTCCCAAGTGCTGGGATTACAGGCGTGCGCCACCACCGCCCGGCTGTGAAGATAAACTTTTAATCTGGATCTTTCGAGGTGAGAAGAGCCACCCTCAACCTGTGCCACACCTTCCGCTGGCAGCCATTAGAAGGACATGGAAGATGGAGGTCCTCTCTTTTTGCCTGCTTGCTCTCCCCAACAAGTCCATTCCTTCAGGCATTCCAGCCTACGTTTTTGGGATTCCAGCTATACTGACCTGCTGAGACATGCACCTTTGTGGACCAAATAACTACTGGATTCTTAGCCTTCCAGTCATTGGCGACTGCCAGCATTGTGGTCAACCAGAACACAGCCTGTACTAACCCTCCTCCCCTCCCCACTTCTCTCTAAATGTATAGATATTCGTATTCATTCCATAAGCCTGATAAGCCTGTCACTCTAGAAAGCCCCAGCCAACACAGAACTATTGGCACTGAGAGTAAAAACAAGCGGCCTTCCCTTATAACATCTGGTTTTGCCTCTTTTTCTCAGAACCATTTATTCACCGTGTGTGCACACGTGCACGCCTTCGTGTGCTGTGGAGATCAGAGGGAAACTGCTGGGAACTAGTCCTAGCTGTCGCTCTAGGAACTAACATCAGGCCATCAAGCTTGGCAACAAGTTCTGTCACCCATGAGCCATCTCACCATCTCGCCATCTCGCTATCTCGCCAGCCCCGGTTCTGCTTCTTGTTAAGGAAAAGAAGAGCCGTAGACACTACAGACACATCTTGCACAGGCTATGCAATGAATCAATACTGCCTCAAATCAACGCCAATCTCACATGTTTTAAACTGCAGCAAAGGACAGGCTGTGATATGGGAGGCAAAGTGAGGAGGAGTGCAAGTCAAAGAGCAAGCTGAGATACACAGTGAGAACCTGTCTCAAAAACAAAACACAAAGCCGGGCGGTGGTGGCGCGCACCTTTAATCCCAGAACTTGGGAGGCAGAGGCAGGCAGATTTCTGAGTTCGAGGCTAGCCAGGGCTATATAGAGATACCCTGTCTAGAAAAAACAAAAACAAACAAAACAAAAACAAAAAAAAAGAAAGAAAGAGAACAACAACAACAACAACAACAACAACAATAACAACAACAAAAAACCACCCGGCAGTGGTGGCGCATGCCTGTAATCCCAGCACTCTGGGAGGCAGAGGCAGGTGGATTTCTGACTTCGAGGCCAGCCTGGTCTACACAGTGAGTCCAGGACAGCCAGGGCTATACAGAGAAACCCTGTCTCGAAAAAACCAAATCCAAAAAAATACCAAAAACAAAAACAAAAAACAAATAAACCCAAACCAAAAGAAAACAAACCAAAACAAAAAAATGGGGTGGGTGGGAGATAGCTCAGTAAGTAATGTGCTCACCATACATGAGGATCTGGGTTCGACCCCCAAGCATGGCAGTGTACAAATAGTGTCCGCACTGACAGGTGGTTAAAGGATCCCCGGGGCTCACTGGCCAGCATAATTAACAGACCTTAGTTCCCAGTGAGACTGTTTCTAAGACCATCGTAGAGGCCTGGAAGACAGCTCAGGAAGCAAATGCTAGCCAAGCAGGCAGGGCTGAGGTTGATCTCCAGGAGCCATGTAGAAAGCCCAGTGTGGAGGCAAACGTCTATAAACCTAGCTTTCCAACAGAGTTAGGAGGCAGAGGCAGAGGTAGAGGCAGGAGAATTGCCTGAAGTTCAGCTCCTGGGCCAGGTAGGCCTGAAGTACTCCGTAACAGAAATGAAGAGGTGGAGGGAGGCAGAACTGACTCCTGACAGCTGTTGTACTCTGACCTCTGCATGAGTGCTCCCCACACCCAGGGAGGGAGGAGCGGGCTGGAGAGAAGGCTCTTGCAGATGAGCGGGTTCAGTTCCCAGCTCCCACATCGACTCCCTGTCATCACTGTTCCTCCCAGGGATCTGATGCCCTCTTACAGCCTTCACTCAAACATGCGATGGTGTGAAAACGCTTGGCCTGGGACAAGTGGCACTCTTAGGGGGTGTGGCCTTATAGGAGGAGATGTAGCATTGTTAGAGGAAGTGTGTCACTGTAGAGGCGGGGCTTTGAGGTTCCCATGCTCAGGGAGTGTCTGCCCAGTGTGAAAGAGAACCCCCTCCTCCTGGCTGCCTTCCGATCAAGATCTGTAGAACTCTTGGAACGTCTAGCACCATGTCTACTTGCGAGCTGCCGAGCTGCCCGTCATGAGGATAACGGACAACACCTCTGAAACCGTAAGCCAGCCCCAGTTAACCGTCACCGTTATAAGTGTTGCTGTGGTCATGGTGTCTCTCTGCAGCAATGAAACCCTAAGACAGAACATAAATTCTTAGGGGAGAAATAAGTAAAAACAAGGTGGACAGCTCCTGTGGGTTCGAAGCCAGCCTGGCCTACAGAGTGAGTTCCGGGACAGCCAGGGCTACACAGAGAAACCCTGTCCGAACCAGCCCCTCAAAAGCCCCTTTCGCTGTAGGCTCACTCTGCTTCGCAGCTGCTCCGCAGACACAAGTGAGGTCTTTGTCACTCGAGTTAACAAATAGGAAAGGCAACACGCAGTGCTCAGATGACACCGGTGTAATGCTCACACTGGGATCCCAGCACCCAGAGATGCAGTGAGGAGCAGTCAAGATAACCCTCAGATACACAATGGCTCTGGCGCCACACGAGACCCTGTCACAAACACACAAACGTATTATGTGAAAGATGTCAGTCACTAACCGATGCTCCTCCCGACAAGCCACCGTGGAGATGCCTGAAGCTCTGCCTAGACGAGTCAAGACTTACCAGGCACCACAGACGCTGGAGCCTCCTCGAAAAGAGAAACCTGGTGCGCTCGTCCGTTTCCTACACCCGTGTGTCACTGTCCCTCGGGAATCTGCAACTTTTAAACCTACGCATCAGCAAGCTTTAGTTACTCTGCAAACTAGAAGGAGACGGTCTCTCAGCACCTGGGTCCCCGACAGGACACTCAATAGTACTGCCTTAGCATACCCGTTACGGACACACAGGCGCGCTGCTACACACCGGGCCCGACACGGCTGCTCTCAAGAACCCCCCTCTTTTCTCTCCCTCTTTTCTTCCAGTGTTGTAGCTTTAACTAAGTGCAAAAGCAATATCTGGTCTACGGCTAAGCCTTTGACACAGACTTTTTTTTTTTTTTCATATGATAACCTATAAAGAGAAACAGCTGCGTGGCAGGATGGCTCAATGGGCAAGGGTGCCTGCAGCCAATCCAGACAAGCCGACTTGGATCCTCAAGACGCACATGGTAGACAGACCCAACTTCCGCTGGTCCCTGTGACTCTGAAAAACTGTCTTTGCTTCAGATGATTCCCTGTGGGGGCGTAGGCAGAATAAATATAACTACGGGGGCTGGTGAGATGGCTCAGGGGATAAAGGCACTTGGTGCTAGGCCTGGTCGCCTGGGTTTGAACTCACAAGACAAAAAGAGAGAACCAACTCTCTCAAGGGCCCCTCTGACCTCCACACACATGCTCATATACAAATAAATGCAGGATAAACATCACCGCAGGCCCGGCCTCCAGACTGCTTGGACCGAGTGTTCGTTCCTTCCACTCTGACAGGCACGGCCGCACACTGGATCACAGCATAGCATTTTGTCTCTGTGCTGACAGTTCCCTAAAGGTCTTGTGTTGAAGGACTGATGTCATTCGTTGGCTTTAAGAGACAGAGTCTAGAGGGAGGAAATCTGTCACTGGTGACAAGCTTTCAAAGGGGATTCAGAGATACAGGATACGTCTCTTCTTCTTTCCACCTCCGAGGCGCAGAACTGTGAACAAGCCCCCAACCGAAGCCTCTGCCACAGGCCCAAAGCATCCAGGGCCAAGGGACACAGACTGAAACCTCAGAGGCTGTGAGTCAAAATACACCTTTCCTTCTTGTAAGTTATTTATCTCAGTTGTTTACTCTGTCGCAGCAATGGAAAGCTAAGTAACCCAGGCACAAAGATACTAGCCACAGGTCAGGAACAGAAGCACATGGCCTCCTTCAGTTTGAGGCCCAGCCAGGTCGACATAGAGAGTTCTAGCTCAACCAGGTTGACACACTGTCTCAAATAAAGACACAGTCATGGCCCCTATAGAGTTTATCGTTACACAGGGGCTTAGCGATTGTTGCATGTTCTATTACAATCACAAGGCATATGCTTATTATTATCTGTAAGGAGAGGTGGGGGGCTGGAGAGATGGCTCAGCAGTTAAGAGCACCGGCTGCTCTTCCAGAGGTTCTGAGTTCAATTCCCAGTAACCACATGGTGGCTCACAATTATCTGTAATGGAATCTGACGCCCTCTGCGGGTGTGTCTGAATATATTGACAGTGTACACATACATTAAATAAATAAATAAATAAATAAATAAATAAACAAATAAATAAAAGGAGAGGTGGGATTAGATTAATGGCTCCCCAAAATAGAAGATTATAAACAATAAAGCTTACAAAAAAAANAAGGAAGGAAGGAAGGGAAGAAAAAGGGCCCAGTGCTTACTTGCTGCTCTTCCAGAGAGCCCAGGTTCAATTCCCAGCACCGACCTAATGCAGCTCATAACTGCCTGTAACTCCCGCTCCAGGGGATCTGATGACCTTTTCTGGCCTCCATGGCCAGCCACCCCACCCCCCTACATGCATGCACGAATACTTAAAATTAAAAATCAATCATTACAAAGGTTTTGAAAGACTTGTGTCTTAACATGAAAAGAAGCTGAGAGTGTAGGTAGAAGGGTGTGCCCCAGCTATCGGGAGGCTGAGACGACAGCGCTAAGTCAAAAACCGCCTCGGGATGGAGCCCAACTTAGTGACACTCAGTCTCAAAACCAGAAAGGGCTGGTGACTTGGCTCAGTCATGGGGCACTTGCCTGGCATGAGAGAGTCCTTAAACGAGTCCCCGGCGCCACTCCTTACAGTCATCAATCCATCCTAACACTCACGGCTGAACACTGAGCTGGCCCCGTCCCTGGTCAGCTAGCATATCCTCCGACTCTGGCTCCCTTCCATGCTTAGCTGGAAGGGAGAACAGGCTCCAAACTCCCCCTGGTCACACTCCCACAGGAAGGTCTTGCTTTCTGACACCTGCTGCTCAGGCATAGGAACTGAAGTCCAAGCCCCCAGGACCCACACAAAACGCTGGGTGGGCATGACAGCCTGCCTGGAACTCCAGACCTCAGAACGGGTGCCAGGAGCTCCGGGGACAGGCTGTCTAACCAGCCCAGCCCTTTCTGCAAGTTCTGGGTTCAACTGAGAGACCCTGTAACCAAGAGTAATGAGAGCTATCCAGAAAGACTCCCCRTGCCAGCTTCCAAATGCACAAACACACACGTATGCAACCACACCAATTTGAACATGCATATATGCAAGCCTGCACACCACACACATGTATACGTGGGTGGGGGGAGGAGGAGCAGACCCTGGCCTCACTACTCACACACACCAGTGACAACAAAGACTGCAGAATGCAGCCCAGGGAGGAGGGGCATGGCAGGCCATGGAGGAAGTGTCTGGTCATGTGGAGAAGATAGCGCACACTGTCCCAGGGAGAGGGACACAGCAGCAGACCTGCAGGCTCTCTCGAAGCCTGTGCCTCCCGACTCACAGCCTCAGCTCCCCAGGTGGAAGTTTCCCATTACCACTAAGTCCTGTCTCATCCCTTCCAGCATTCTCTGACATTTCCCATCCCCGCCTCCCTGGCTCACTCCTACCATTCCCTCAGGCTCCTGCACCAGTCTTTAAACTGACCCCAATGCCTGGGGTTTCCAGGCTGACCCTGCATTAGAATGGGGAAGGGGGAGATTATCCAGCTCGAACCCCCCAGGAGATCTGAAGGTGCCTTCAAGAGAAAGTGCAAAGCTTCTGCCCTGACTTATGAGGGGCACTTGGCTGAGTCATGGGGCACTTGCCTGGCACGAGAGAGTTCTTAATTAAGTCCCCGGCGCCGCTCCTACCCAAAGGACAGACGACTTACAGTCATCTCTCCATCCTATGAGGACCCCTGGTCGCCGGTGGAACTCTGCTCACCTCCCAAACCTTGCCTCTGACCTCCCCTTCAGGACAGAGGATTCAGAATCCTGGGAAGGCTGGGTGTGGTGGCACACATCTGTAATACTGGGACAAGGAATTCACAGCCAGCCTGGGCTGTACAGCACGTTAGAAGCCAACTGGGCTATCCAAGGTCTTGTCTCAAAAGACCGCTGATGGGGGAGAACGTAGCTTCACTGTAGAACATGCGCCCACCATGTACGAGATCCTGGGTTTAGTCCCTAACAACACATACATGCCCAGGTTTTGCTCCAGGAGATTCAGGTGTAATTTCTCCAGAGAAAGAGCTGGCACCACCATGTCATTAAGTCACCTTGTGACACTCGGGGCTGATACTGCTGCTCTGGTCAGACCCGTCTTTCCCACAGATCCGGGTTCTCTGCACCTGCTTTGTCTGTCGCTAGAGTACTGGAGCTTTTCCAGTCTGGCCATGAAGCCAGACCCCATATTACCTCTCTGCTACATTCCGGGCACCCAGCACCTGAGTGAAACTTTTACCAAAAGAAAAGAAGTAGCAAAGTACATTTCCCCTTCACCACGCTGGCATGTCTAGCAGGGTGGCCAGCATAAGTTAGCCAGACTTAAAAGGTGGAGCAGGACACACGCCACACGCATGCATGCCCCGTGCTGGGGAAGGAGGGAAGCAGGGTGGCTACAGAGGCGATGGTGGCAGACGGGACTGGCGAGGCACAGTGGCACAGGAGGCTGAACGCTTTGAACAGTAAGTCAGCAGACGGTTACGAGGAGAGCCTCTATCAGCCTGTATTAGCACAGGGTGGGGGTGGGGCTACACGCATTCAGGGCAGCACAGGCAAGACCAAAGGCAGACCAGAGTGAGCCGAGGCATAGACAGGGACAGCGAACCAGAACGCGCTACGGATGATCCTGACATCAGCGTGAAAGACTACGGCTGTGGCTCTCGTACAGTTCTGTGTGGCGTTGGGGTTAGACGGGCTGGGATGCACAGCTGGGATGCAGGAAACCTTGGGTCAAATCTTAGCGCGTCAACAGGGCTCAGGTCCCCGGAGAACGTCACCTTGCCAAATGGGAAGGAGAGACAGACAGAAGGGAGTTCAGAATAGAAAGTGGAATTCTGCCTGGCCGGTAAAGGCAGGGAGAGGAAGTCTGTGAAGAAGACAAGAGGCAGTGACCAGGGATGGGCAAAGAACCAAACCAAGAGAAGAACAGCAGTAGAATACGTTGTCACAAGCAGCTACAGGGGGCGGGGGCAGGGCGGGGGCAGCGAGGAGGATAAAGGCACGTGCCATTCATCATACGTGCCCGGCGACCTGAGTTCAAAGGTGATGTAGAAGCCGGAGACAGGAAAACTGTCCCGGAAGCTCATGGGTTCACTAGTTTGTCTGAAGTACTGGCCCCAAACCAAGACAGCGCTGGTGAACCGGCATGTGTGGAGGCTCTGGCCGTCCAGTGTGACAACCTGAGTGTGTTCCCAGGAACCCGTATGTGGGAAGTCAAGAACTGATGTCTACAAGTTGTCCTCTGACCTCCGAATGTGCACACACACACAGACACACACACACTCACACAATGTAAACCAAAGTAGGGGCTAGAGAGATGGTGTTCAGAGTATTTACTGCAAGCAGAGCTCACTCTCTGGACGTCAAGAAGACCCACACACACGCTTACGGTACATGCTTACAGCACACGCTTACGGCACACGCACGCACACACGCGAGTGCGAGTCCAGACACAAATTTCAAAACTAAAGCTAAGTGGGGGTAGTGTCTGCTTACAGAGCAAGTTCCAGGACAGAGAAAACCTGTCTACAAAAGCCAAAATAAATAAATAAACAAGTAAATAAAGAGTAAAATAAAAGCACAGTGCTGGAAAGATGTCTCAGTGGTTAAGAGACCCAGTCATTTCTCCCCCCACCCCTGCAGATGGGGTTTCTCTGTGTAGCCCTGGCTTCCTGGAACTAGCTCTGTACACCAGGTTGGCCTGGAACTCAGGGATCCTCCTGCCTCTGCCCCCTGAGTGCTGGGGTTAAAGCACCTGCACCACCACGATCAGTGAGGACCTTGGTTTTATTCCTAGCACCCAAATAGCAGCTCATGGCTCGCTGTAACTCCAATTCTAAGGGATATGACTCCCTCTCCTGGTCACTGCAGGAACTGCACGTATGTAGCACATACATAAATGCAGGCAACATTATTATTATTATTATTATTATTATTATTATTATTATTATTATTATTTGTTTGTTTGTTTTTCAAGACAGGGTTTCTCTGTGTAGCCCTGGCTGTCCTGGAACTCACTCTGTAGACCGGGCTGGCCTCGAACTCAGAAATCCGCCTGCCTCTGTCTCCCAAGTGCTGGGATTACAGGCGTGTGCCACCACGCCTGGCTTAGGCAAAATTATTTTAAAAAATAATTTAAAGAATTAAAACAAACCCCCACTCTGCAGCCAAGAAGCACCCCTTCTCCCATCCAAAGTGAATCTCTGCTCCTGTGCTTGGCCCCGCCCCTCCAGCCTTTGAGGATGGCTCTGACACTGATCGCCTATGCCTTATCTCTCTTCTAGGTTTTCCTCTTGGCTGTATCCTTCCCTCTGGCCTCCACACACACACAATCAAAACGGAACGAAGCACCTCACTGGCTCCTTGCTTTCTCCTTCCCAGTCAAAGAGTTGCCAATTGACACTTTTCCCTCTTTTAAATCTGTGTGATTATTTCCCACGCTTTTGGCTTCCGGGTGTATATCTTTTATTTTTTGAGTACACACACACACACACACACACACACACACACACACACACACGTGCAAGCCATAAGAGGGCATCGGATCCCCTGGAACCAGAGTCACAGGCAGTTATGAGGCACCTGACATGAGTGCTGGAACTCGAGTGCTGGAAACTGAACTCTGAGCCTCGCTACCCACTGAGCCACCTCTCCAGCCCCACTGAGTGGGTACCTTTGTAACTGGGGTCTCCCTGGCTTAGCTCTTTTCTCTTTGGGTGTGCGGCTTGTGTGAGGGTCAGAGGGCAACTCCTGGGGGCCTCTACACTCCCACCATTCCGCGCGTCTCTGAGATCCAGAGGGTCATCACTGGGCTTGCTTGGCTAGTGCGCTCCACACTGCAGCCTCTCAGCACCCCGAGCACGGTTAGATCTGATAAGCAGGCTGCAGATAGGAACCTGTGCAGAGTCGCCCGAGGCACAGAAGCTCCTCAGCGTGCTGGCTTTGAGGGGGAGGAGACGGCCAGGAGCAGAGCAGAGGCCTAGGGAAGCAGCTGCCGTGCATGCTCCGATAAGGATGGAGCCTTGTAAGAACAGGACATGCCCTCACAGCTGTCTCTCACCGTCTTTGTGCCAGAGATGCTGGCATTAGTGGTGGGAAGATTGGCCTACCCTGATAAGAGAGGACTCGATCTCTTCAGTGAACCCCGTCACACCTAGGCATGCGCCTAGCTTGCTTGCAGAGGTGAACAGGTGAATGCCTCCTGCTGGCAATCAACCACTAGAGAACAGGGCTCAGATCTGCCTCGGCGCGGCTGGCCTCTGCCCAACAGCTCTGATAAATCCATCTGAACAGCAAGGGGCTCCTTCCTGAGCTGTCCAGACACAGACCAAGAGTTCTTTCACTTAAATGCTTTTACCATTTACTTATTTCCTAGGATATATAACTACCAAGATGAGAATTCTTCCTCTTCCTCCTCCTTCTTTTTCTTTTTCTCTCTTTCTCTTCTTCTTCTTCTTCCTCCTCCTCCTCCTCTTCTTTAAAAGACAGGATCTTGCTATCTAGCCCAAGCTAGCGTGGAATTCTTGATCCTACTACTTCGGTTTCCTGAGTGCTGGGATTACAGGCATGAACCACCAAAGCTTGTCAAAGATTCACTTTTAAGGCACTGAAACATCATGTAGGAACAGGAAGGATGGATGGCTCGGTGGCTAGCGCATCCTTATAGATGTTCAGTTCCCAGCACCCACATGGTACCTCACAACCAACCATATGTGTCTCCCGTTTCAGGGGGTTCAAGGCTCTCTTCCTGTGGGTACTGCGCTCACACGGTGCAAATATACGCAGGCCGGTTACTCATATATGAAATAAATAAATATAGATAAAAAAGAAATCCCTTGGGGGCTGGAGAGACAGCTCAGTGGTTAAGAGCACTGGCTGCTCTTCCAGAGGGCCCAGGTTCAATTCCCAGCACCCATCTGGTAGCTCACAGCCGTTTGTAACTCCAGTTCTAGGCAATAAGACACCTTCACATAGACATACATGTACGCAAATCGCCAGTGCACATAAAACTTTAAAAAAAAAAGTCAAATCCAATACAGAGAACCATAAAATATACAAACCCTTGTTAAATGTAAGTTGAGGCTGGACAGGCGGGAATGCTGAAGTGCTCAAGTGTTTACCAAAGCCTGCGCGCGCATGAAGGTAGAGAGAGGGAAACGCCTGGAAGCTGACCTCTGACCTCCAYGCCCATGGTGCAGCGCATCTGTACTGCCCCCATAAATGAAATCAAATCAAAACATTAAAATTCACGGCCGTTATCTCCTTTCACTTTGCAAGTTGTCTGCAAGATCCAGCAGCCTCGCCGTGAGTGCCGCGGAGTTAGTGCTGCCGGCTCTCTGCAGCCGTCTGCCGTCCTTCTGCACGCCCCCCCTCCGCCCATCAGGGTGGGCACTTACCTTTGCTGAGCCAGGACTCTCCTGTCAAGGACGAGTTCTCAACTCATTGCCCTCAAACGTGAGGATGAGGATGTCACGTGGTCTGGCAAACGGCCAGCATTTAGCACCCTGCCTGCGGTTTTCAACTCAGAAACCAGACACAGAGCTTGACACCTGCTCTGGCTGTCCTACTCCAGCCTGGGGACAGGAAACAATCACCCCAGCGCACCAAGGCCACCTCACAGTCACCAACTCTCAGGCCTCACACTTGTCTTAAAAAACAAAAACAAAAACAAAAAAAACAGTCCTCAACACACAGAGTCAGCTGCGGGACCCTCAATCTTTGTCCTTTGATGCTTAAACATTAGGCTAAACAGAAGACCATCTTCAGCACCTGACACCGCAAAAACCTCTCCCTAGGCAGAGACACCATCTTGAAAGGGCTGGTAATACTGGCTTCTGTTTTGCATACAGACTACCCTTAAAACCACTGATCGTCCCACCACAGCCGACAGTCCAAACTCAAAGGAAACCTTTTACCAACTAACTTTGGGGGCGGAGGAGTTGAAGAGTTTCTTTGCGGAGCCCCGAGTGTCCTGAATCGAGCCCTGTAGACCAGGTTAGTCCTGAACTCATAGATCCTCCTGTGCAGGGGTTAAAGGCATGCACCTCCATGCCATGCAGGTTTCTTAATGAGAACGGGCAGGCTCAGGTACTGGGAAAGGAAAGCAAAGCCGGTCGGGGTTGTTGCTATTTCCTAAAGCAAATCGGTCTTCTTTGAGTCTCATAGGTTAACTCTATCTTTCATCGATGGCTCGACGGTTAGGTGCACCTGTGCTCTTTCATGGTGCCTGGATTCCTCTCCCAGCACCCAAAGAACAGCCCACAACTACCCGTTAACTCCAATTCCAGTGATCTGACGCCCTCTTCTGGTCTCCACAAACACTGCACACTCATGGCGCACATGCATGCATACACACACACACACACACACACACACAATACCCATACACATAAAATACAAATAAATAAATCTTACAAAAATATCTTTCATGAAAAAAAGAAGCCATTACATTCCTTTAGGTAACCTGAACAAGGTCATAGCTGTATTTCAGTAGTCCAAAATTCAATACTTTTGTGGAATAGACGTGCTTTTAAAAAGTTGAAAACAAGAGAGCCTCATCTGTCTTGCCCAGGAACCAAAACTAACGAAAACAAGGAGCCTGCCTAAGTGACTATCGACCGCCCCCTCCACCGGCGCTCTTACATCAGGTATACAGACAAGAACACAGGAACGTGTGATTTTCCCCTCTGACCCTCCACCTAGGAAAGAATTTGCCACCCAGTGACACCTGTCTTGACTTAGTAGTACAACGCTCTCTCTTCAATCAAGAATTTGTGTTTGAGATTTGGATTTTTTTTTTTTAATGGTTAGGAAAGGAGGCAAATGGGACGTGAGGCTTGGAACTCAAGTCTTAATTCCAACTTAATCGAATGGCTCTCGTTTCCTTCCATCATTATCTGCAGGAAAACGCAGGCAGATTGGTACGATTTCAAATGAATATTTTGGGCAGTTAAAAAAAAATCCCAATTAAAAGAACAAAAATGGAGGTTGGCAACCAGGGTGGAGATGGAGCTGAAACCGAGGACTGTATGGGCCGCCCGAGTCCAGAAGGCACGGTGGCTGAAGGCGGCATGCGAGGATGCCACCCGAGTCCTCGGCGGCCGCTGCCTTGGGCTTCTGCCAGGGACTGCACGGTCTCGGCTGCCCACTCGCACCTCGGGTTGGTCCGGACTTTAGGCTAGGTTCGTTCACTTCCGGTGACAAATCCCTCCCACCACCTCTAGAAATAATGTACCGTTTCCCCATCGCCTTCCTAAAGACCGTCGGCCCTATAGAGAGAGGCGAGGCGCTCGGGCTGGGGGTCTTAGCCCCGCGCGGCCAGCGGTTGCCAGCTGCGCAGGGAGTGGCTGCCACCGCGTCAGGGAGCAAGACGGTGGGGGTGGCATGTCATCCTCCCCCGCTCCCCCCTCCGACTGCAGCAATTGGCCATTAAAAAAAATAATCTGTTTTTAGACTCCCCCAGGAACCCCGGAGCCCGCTCCAGCGAGGAACCCAGTCTCTCCCACAGCGGTGCCTCGAGCCTTCTTCCCGCCCCAGTAACTGCCCACGGGGACCCAGACGCCCCCAGGCCGCGCCGAGCTGCAGTGGATGGGGGAGGGCAGGAAGGATGAGGGTTACCGGGGCGGCGGGGACCGGCTGAGCAAAGAGGTGATGGAAGGGAAAAGGGAAAGAAAAAAAAAAAAAAGAAAGAAAGAAAAACCCAGAGGCATGCAAGCAGCTCCCTGGCCAGCTGTTCCAGCTGCAGCTTCCTCCGGCGCGGCCCGGGAGGTGCAATAACCCCCCCTCCATCTTTCTCGCACTACCTGTCCCCCACAACACCACAAGCACAGATTCCTCCCCACCACCCTGCAGCAGATCTCCGGCCTGTAAGGGGGTAGCAGGGAGGAGCTGGGGGGAGGGGGAGGCCTGCGAGTTTCTAACCTTGTTCTTATAAACAAACCCACATGTGCAGCTGCCGCTGCTGCAACTCACCCCACAATCCCGGATATAAGTCCTGCCCCTTTAAGAAGAAAAAAAAAAGCTTCACCCGCCTGCCTCCCACCCCACCCATCCACCAGGACCTTTGTCTCCCCACCCCCTCCTGTCAGACAGCCCCGCCCTCCTCCCCGCCCCTCCAACGCGAAGAAACCAATAGGCGAAGAGAATATGGCGGGATCTGACGTCACCGCATCCGGCCAATCACAACGTGCGTTGGTGGGAGGCCTTGTGGAGAGCGCTCGGAGGAAAGGCGGCTGGGGAGGAAGCCTGGAGTCAAGATGGAGGGTGTGGACTGCTCTATGGCTCTGGCCGACGCTGCCGCCGGGTCCCCGCGGGATCTGAGCATGGTGCCCGAGCGCCTTCAGAGGCGCGAGCAGGAGCGACAGATGGAGGTGGAGAGGCGCAAACAGAAGCGGCAGGACCAGGAGGTGGAGGAGGAGAAGAGCGGCTTCTTCGCCGCCGCCTTCGCCCGGGAGCGCGCGGCGGCCGAGGAGCTGCTGCGGGGCGAGGCGTTGGCCGAGCGGCTGGAAGAGGCGGCCAACCGGCTCCAGGCGCTGCGGAAACTCCTCAACGACTCGGTTCTGTACCTAGCCCCCTACGACCTGCGACAGGGCCAGGCGGCGCTGGCGCAGCTGCAGGCGGTCCTAACGGAACGGCGGCAGGAGCTGCAGCCCAAGAAGCGCTTCGCCTTCAAGGCGCGGAAGAAGGATGCTGCTGGGGCCTCCCAGGTAGACGCCGCACCCGTCGCCTCAGCGGCCCCTTCTCCACCCTTGACCAAGGAGGAGGGAGCTCCCGGGGCCAGCTGGGCCTGTGGCTTCTCCAACCTTGACTCCCAAGATCTGGAGAAGAGAGCCGAAGAGCTGCACCAGCGCGACGTCCTTTTGAGCGACCTGACCAACTGCACTGTCAGACTGCGTGGCAATCCCAACACCTTGCGGCTTGCAAAAGCCCGCGGCTGCAGGGTGCTCTGCGGCCCAGTGACCACATCTGTGTTCTTGGAGGACTGTCGAGATTGCATCCTGGCTGTGGCTTGCCAGCAGCTCCGCGTACACACTACCAAAGACACGCGCATCTTTTTGCAAGTGACCAGCAGGGCTATCGTGGAGGACTGCAGCGGCATCCAGTTTGCCCCTTACACCTGGAGCTACCCGGGGATCGATAAGGACTTCCAGGACTCCGGTTTAAATAGGAGCAAAAATAACTGGAACCAGGTTGACGATTTCAACTGGCTGGCCCAAAATGTGGCCTCCCCGAACTGGAGTATTCTTCCTGAAGAGGAACGAGACATCCAGTGGGACTGAGCACTGGCCACACTCAGTGACGTCCCATTCGGTTTATCTGATATTGTCTGTTTATGTTTGCGGTGATAGGGGCTTGTAATTGTTGGAAGGCCCCCCCTGTGAGTTCTATTAAATTCCTAACAGTAATAGGCTCTTGCCACTTTGACTTTTCCCTGCCTTCCTCCTTTGAGTATGACAGCTTGAAGAATTAGGGGAAGGATGGAGGAACTTTGAGGGATTTGCTGTTCTTACCGCTGGTCACAGAGTGATAAAGCAGGTCTTCAATAAATAATAAGGATGTCAGGAGAACTCCATTAGTGGACACTTTAAATGGAAGTAGCAAGCCCATATAAGCTCCATTAACGGCTATTTCCCCCCACTAAAGGTTTGGTCTGTGTATTTTCAGCAAGGCGATGAAGACTCCTTCCTGGACCTCTGGAATCCAGAGGCGAATGAGCCAGCTGTGAGACCGAAGCAGTTATCATGTGACCAGCTCCCCCTCCATATTTCTTGTTGAGACAGAGTTTCACTATACAGCCCTGGAACTAGAACTCACAGAGATACCCCTGTCTCTACCTCTAAGCATTTGTACCACACCCTGATCACAAATTGTTTGTACACTTAGGTTAGTTATTATCAGACCCTCAAGAGCTACAGGCAGTTTCTGTTGGCGCCATGTTCACTTGAGAAAGCAGGTGGGGGAGGTCACCGCGGTGACCTCATGCCGTGTGCTGCTGGGATTTGAAATTGGTGTGGACTCATCTTTTTTTTTTAAAGGTAAGCTCCCACACCAGCCAGGGTCGACCTGGAACTCACTCTGTAGGCTAGCCTCAGAACTCTAGCTGGAATTTGGAGCCTGAGGCTTCACTCCCAGCAGGACTCCATCTTTACAACACGTTAAGTTGTCGGTCCTAGTTAGGCTGCTAGCTATGTGGCCAGCGGTCCTCCAGAAGAATGGAGGTCAGTGTAAAGGTCCCTGCTCTTTGCTCTAACACCCTCTGTTACCACCTTGTTCGCTCTGGAAACCACTCTGGCAGTGTTACTTGTAGAATTTGTTTGCTCTGTTTTGATCTGCTTTTGAGATTGGTCTCACAAGTGCTCGGGCCCTTGCTGAGATTAAAGGTGTGCGCCACTGCATCTAGCCTGGGAGTTAATTGTAGGACATGATTTTTTTTTTTTTTTTTTTT
>BDUI01001125.1:69231-80343 GCA_002335545.1 Apodemus speciosus
CTGGCTGTCCTGGAACTCACTCTGTAGACCAGGCTGGCCTCAAACTCAGAAATCCGCCTGCCTCTGCCTCCCAAGTGCTGGGATTAAAGGCTTGTGCCACCACCACCCAGCGGACTTTGTATTTTTATTTACTTATTTTTGTTCTTTTGTTTTTTGGGGGGATGGGGTTCTATGGGAGGGAGGGTAGACCTGAGAGGACTTGGTAGTGCATGGAATTCGAACGCATTATGTGAAGTTTCCAAATAATCAATAAAAACATTAAGTTAAAAAAATCAGTGGATTAAAAAAAGAATTTCAAACAGACACTTCATCCAAAAAAGGTACAGGTGATAAACGAGGAAAAGATGTTCTGGAGATGGGGAGACGGGTCCACGGGTGAAAAGCTTGCCTCACAAGCATGAGGTCCTGGGTTTCCGGCCCTAGCACCCACATAGCACGATGGCACGGTGGCTCATTCCTGGAACCCCTGATCTAGGAGTGGTGCATGATTTAGGCTCCCTGGGCAGCCAGTCCAGCCAGGGGGAGCCTGGGAGAGAGAAAGCTACTAACGCCTCTGGCCCCGCCATGCAGAAGTACTGGCACACGCACCCAAGCACACATGCACACATGTTCCTCGGCATAAAGGTGAGGCAATTGGAAATTAAAATATCAGTGTGCTACCTTCGCACACACTTGGGAGAGGTGAAGGTTGCCAGGCATGGTGGTGCACACCTTTAATCCCAGTACTTGGGAGGCAGGGGTCGGGGAATCTCTGGGAGCTTGACATCTGCCTGGTCTACACAGTAAGTTCCAGGACAACCCAGGACTACCTAGAGAGACCCTGTCTCAAAAAGCCAGAGAGAGATGGGGGGCAGAAAAAGAGAGAGGGAGAGAGACAGAGACAGACAGAGAGACAGAGAGAGAGAGAGATATGAAAATTGGGGCAGGAGAGACGTCCCTTGCTGCTCTTACAAGGGACTGGTGCTTGGTCCCAGCCCCCACACCAGACAGCTCACAACTGCCTGTAGCTTCAGCTGCGGAGATTAAGTTGCCCTCTTCTGGCCTCTGTGGGTTCCTGCACCCGTATGCACGTCGTCTCCCACCTTCACCCACATATGTAATTAAAAGAACACCTTTTTAAAAAGTGTATACTCCAGCCGTTGAATCAGAACAGGAGATAATTCAAGGCTAGCCTTGGCCACATGGCAAAATCCTGTCCCAAACAAAACAATATAAAAATATAACAGAGTCATTCAAACTAGTACTGGCTGGGATATTTGGGGATGATAACTCTCTGTATTTTCTGTTCAAAATTTTGTAAGCCTAAAATTGCTTTTAAAATATCTGCTGGGGGCTGGAGAGATGGCTCAGCAGTTAAGAGCACTGACTGCTCTTCCACAGGCCCTGAGTTCGATTCTCAGCAACTACATAGTGGCTCACAACCATCTGTAATGGGATCTGATGCTCTCTTCTGGTGTGTCTGAAGACAGCTACAGTGTACTCATAAGTAATAAATAAATCTTTAAAAAAAATCTACTAATTAGAAATGACAATGAACTGGCTTGGTGGTGCTGAGATTGGAAGATTTCTTCAATTTTGAGGCCGGCCTGGGCTATATAGTGATATGAGGACTGCAGGGAACCTGTCTTAACAATGGAAAAACAAGACAGAAAAACCAACCCCGAACAGCAGCAAGAATAGCAGACGCACTCACTAAGGCTTCCCACGCCTCCTGGCGTGTGACCATGGTGACAGATGCATAATGCGGTTGCTGCTTTGGTTGATGGTTTGCTTGTTTGCTTCAGATAGGCCCTAGAGTAGCTCACGCTGACCTTGGCCTTGCCACACGTGGCCTTGTGTGGCACTGTACTCCTTTAGTCCCGACACTCAAGAGGCAGAGGCAGTTGGATCTCTGTGCATTTGAGGCAATCTGGTCTATACGGTGAGTTTCAGGCCAGCCTGGGCTACATAGTGAGGCCCTGTCTAAAATAAAAACAAAAATCACAAAACACCCGACCACCAAGACAGGGGTGGAATCTGGAATTATTTATTTGTGATTTTTAGTTCGAGACAGGGTTTCTCTGTGTAGCCCTGACTGGCCTGGAACTCACTCTGTAGACCAGGCTGGCCTCGAACTCAGAAATCAGCCTGCCTCTGCTTCCCAAGTGCTGGGATCGACAGAGTGCGCCACTGCTGTCTTTGCTACCTTAACACACGGGAATGGTTGTTTTGCCTGAGTATATGTCTGTGCAGCACTTATGTGTCTGGGGCTCATGGAAGCCAGAATCCGGCGTCAGGTGCCCTGGACCTGAGTTACAGATGTGTGGGAGCTTCACTGTGGGTGCTGTGGATCAGGCCTGAGCTATCTGCAAGAGCAGTCAGTGTTCTTAATCACCGGGCCATCTCTCCATTCCCCAAAAGCTAAACCTCTCTTGTCTCAGACTCACAGACCCAAGAGAACCTCCCTGTGGCTTGCAGGAACTGCCCAGCCTCTTCTTCTAGACAGCCTTCGTCCTTTTGGCTCTGGATTTTTGAGCTGAACTGGGTCCACCATGTACATACACGCAGAGGTTCCTCCCGGCCATGTTTTGAATTGGCATAGCTTTGTCTAATGGGATGACCCCGGCTAAAGAGATTAGCGACTGTGTGGTGGATCCCACTTTTAATCCGCAGTGTTCGGACTGTCCCTCCTTGGCTGCGAAGGACTCTGCAGGTACGGCGGCCTAGATTAGCTCCGGCTACCGTTACTGAGTTAACGGGGATCCCAGGCTAGGGAGGCCCCAAAATGGGCAACTCCCTGCAGTTTGGGCCCACGGTGCTCTTCCCCATCCCCTGAGTGGTCCAGCCCCTGAGCTCATCCGGGTTAGGAGTGGAAACTGAACTGCCGGAGGCTTGCTGAACCCACTCGGTAAGCATGGCGCTGCTCAAAGTCAAGTTCGACCAGAAGAAGCGAGTCAAGCTGGCCCAGGGGCTCTGGCTTTTGAACTGGCTGTCCGTGCTGGCCGGCATCGTCCTCTTCAGCCTGGGGCTGTTCCTGAAGATTGAACTCCGCAAGAGGAGCGAAGTGATGAATAATTCCGAGAGCCACTTTGTGCCCAACTCCCTGATCGGGGTGGGGGTCCTGTCCTGTGTCTTCAACTCTCTGGCTGGCAAGATCTGCTACGACGCCCTGGACCCTGCCAAGTACGCCAAGTGGAAGCCCTGGCTGAAGCCGTACCTGGCGGTCTGTGTCGTCTTCAACGTCATCCTCTTCCTCGTGGCTCTCTGCTGCTTCCTGCTGCGGGGCTCCTTGGAGAGCACCCTGGCTTACGGGCTCAAGAATGGGATGAAGTATTATCGGGACACGGACACCCCGGGCCGGTGCTTCATGAAAAAGACTATCGACATGCTCCAGATGGAGTTCAAGTGCTGTGGGAACAACGGCTTCCGGGACTGGTTCGAGATTCAGTGGATCAGCAACCGCTACCTGGACTTCTCCTCCAAAGAGGTCAAAGAGTGAGTAGCCACCGCTCCGAGCCAGGTCTTCCATTTCCCCAGCCTGCCCAGTCCCCTTTCCCCTCTTTTGGGTATAGAACGGATGTCTGTGTGAGGGGGCGTTATGTTGGACCATGTGACATTGCCAGCAGCCTGGTTCCCCGGCCCTCAGTGATGGCGACCTCATCTGGTTCAGCTTCAGACCTGGCTGAGGCAGGGAAAGGTGTGGAGTGAAATAAATATGCTTAGACAGATGGGAATTCCCAGGAGGAGAGCCGGAACACGGGACCCCTTCCTACCGTAAGAATGGGGTCACCAGAGCTCACGCTATTTCTCCGTATCTATCTGAGGTGGCATCTGTCACAGAACTGACATTTCCTGGTTTGCACCTCAGTTTCCCAAGCTTTTTTTGTTTGTTTGTTTGTTTGTTTGTTTTGTTTTTCAAGACAGGGTTTCTCTGTGTAGCCCTGGCTGTCCTGGAACTCACTCTGTAGACCAGGCTGGCCTTGAATTCAGAAATTCGCCTGCCTCTGCCTCCCAAGTGCTGGGATTAAAGGCGTGTGCCACCACCGCCCGGCAGTTTCCCAAGCTTTTGACAAAGTCAAAGGGGCCTACAGGAGTCTGTCCTTGGATATAGTGAAAACTATCTCTCTGTTATATTCAGGTTGGGTAGGGCAGGCATTTCTGGGCTGTGTGTTTCTTTCTGGCTTTGTTCTCAACTGGCATGTAACTGGCTACTGTCTCTCTACCCATCTTCCAAGGAAAGATACTGGAATGTGTGGTCCTGGAGTACTTTTCCTGGTCAGTCTATGCTTGGTATACAGCAGGTGCTAATTAAATGCCTGCTTGTTCTGGTCTTTCTCATTTATTTATTTATTTATTTATTTATTTATTTATTTATTTATTTATTTTTGATTCAGGGTCGTATGTAGCTTGGCTGCCTGGAACTCCTTATATAGATTAGACTAGTCTTGGATCAGAGGGATCTTTCCATTTCTGCCTTTCTGGGATGAAAGGCGCGTGCCACCATGCCTGAGCATTGTTAGCTGTGTGCGTGTATACAGTGTGCGGAGGGCAGGGCACGACTGCAGGGAGTCCCGTCTTCCTTGGCATGGTGGTCCCCGCCCTTCCTCTGAGGCAGGCTTTGCAGCATAGCAAGCCTCTTTATCCACAGAGCTGTTTTGTTTGCRGACACAGCACAGCTAAGTTTTCCCAAGGTACGCTTGGTGTGTGTGAAGATGAAGTCCTGTGTGGGGAGGCGTCGGGGAGAAGGGGCCTCTCGCCCTCAGCTCCGCCGCCCTTCCCCAGAGGGTGTTCTCTGGGGAGGGGCACGCTCTGCGACATACCCTGGCACATCCAGGGCAGTGGTCCATCCAGGTTTTGTTTGTTTCTCTGTTTTTCCTTCCTTTGAGGAACTGGCCTATCCCTTGGGGTCTTGAGCTGGCCGGCACCCCAGCAGCAAGCGCTTGGAGCCCGGAGCTCCTGGACGGCTGAAATCTATCTTAGCCGAGGCTTTGCTCCTGGGGCGGGGGGAGGGGGGGAGCCCAGCGAAGGTCACTGCTTGGATGTCATTTTCTCTGTGGAAGGAGATTACAGCCACAAATCCCCGGGCAAGGAGAGGATTGTGTCTAGCTCTGCCCTTCCGATGACAAGTCTGCAGGGATGGGGCAGGAGGGCAGGATTTGCATACGTCTCCCAGGAGGAAGTGAAGCCAGGGAACAAGGAGAACTCCTGGGCACAGGAGAGGCTGGTGCTAAAACCAGGGGACAGAGGCGTTCATTCATCTCTGGCATTTTTCTCTTTTCTTGTCCTAATGTGGACTCCGGGTGGAGCCTCTTCTCTTTTTTCTCCTTTTCAAATTGACTGAGTTTCACATGTGTCTAATGCGTTTCAATCACTTCCACCCCCCACCTCACCCTCACTCCTTCCCAGTTTCAAGTTCTCTCTCTCAGATAAATGGAGTCTAGTTCCTGCTATCAGTATGTGCGTGGATGTTTGGCCATCTACCGGAGCGTGGACAGTCTCTCAGGGCCCACGTCCCCGAGGAAGACTGCCCCCGCCTCCTGCTGGCAGCCATTAGTAGTTGCCAATAGCGCCTCAGTGAGAGGAGTTGCTGTCCACATCCACCTCCATGCCAGGACTTTCCAGGCTTGATGTCGCGCAGGTCTGACACATGCAGTCAAAAGCCCCTAACAGTTCACACAAGCCATTGCCCTGCTGTGTCTGGAAAGCAGTGGCTTCCCGGAGCCGTCCACTGGGTCTCACGGGCTCTCTGCCGCCTCCTTCTGGGATGATCCCTGAGCGTTGGGAGGATTGGGAGGACGGGCTGTGATAGAGAGGCCACGTGAGGGCGGGGCACTCTGCGGTCGGGTTTTCTGCACTTGGCCAATTGTGAGCCTCTGTGCTCACTGTCTACTGTCAGGGCTGCTCTGCTGGAGGTTGAGAGCACTCGTGCGCTGGGCGAGAAGTCGTTAGGAGTAAAACACTAGGCTCAGAACAGCAGTAAGTCCTCCCTGTGGGACCCTTTCCTCCTCCCTCTCAGGGCCTTGGGCATGCTAAGCAACTGCTTTACCACTGATCCACTTTCTCAACAGCTGCCCTCCTGCCTGCCTGCCTGCCTGCCTCATCCCTCCTTCCCTCCTCCCTCTCTCCTCTCCTCCCTCTCCTTTCCCCTTCCTTCTTTTCTTCCTTTCAAGGAGGCTGCGGGAGCTGGCCCTTTCAGCTGCCCCTCCCCCCAGGCCTCTCTGTCAGGGTCTTGTCTTTCCCTTAGAGACAGTCTTTGAAGAACAGTATAAATGTTTCATCGTTAACTCCAAACTTCTTTGACTTTGAGAGTGGAGAAATGACCCAGGTCTCTCTACTTCCAATGACCAGGGGTCCCCGATTTCCAAGTGGACATTTAACTCAGTCAGAACTGGCAAGGTAGCTCAGTGGGTGAAGATTCTTGCTGCTCAGTCTGACAGCGTGACTTCAGTGTCACACGGTAAGAACTCACTCTAGCAAGTGTTCCCTACCTCCTCACAAATGCTGTTGGTATGCTTGGGCTCCACCGCAATAAATAGTATGTTTTAAAAATACCTTTTTTTTTTTTTTTTTGAGAGGGTTTCTCTGTGTAGCTCTGGCTGTCCTGGAACTCACTCTGTAGACCAGGCTGGCCTCAAACTCAGAAATCTGCCTGCCTCTGCCTCCCAAGTGCTGGGATTAAAGGCGTGCGCCACCAATGCCCGGCTTAAAAATACTTTATAAATTTACCTCTGTGTACCATACCAACTTGCTGGGATGCAATTATCTTAATTCCATCATCCTGGAGGAATTTGGCTACTGTGCAGACTGAACATACGGTTGACACAGTGAGAGGCCTGAAACTAGAACAAGAAGCAGGCAGGTCTCTGGGTTTGAGGTCAGTTGGGTCTATAGAGCGAGTTCCAGGACAGCCAGGGCTACACAGAGAAACTCTGTCTCAGAAAACAAAACCAAAAACAAACATACAAACAAACAAACAAACAAACAAAAACAAAAAATAAGAAGAGGAAATTCTGACATTTGTAAAGTTCGTTTCTTTGTATTTTGAGACCTCAGGCCCTGAGAAGCAGTCTGCACTTATTTTCTGGCTTCTCAGCGACAATAGGGTAAGATTCCGATGGCAGGGATGAGGCCAGAAGAAGGGGGTCATGTGACTAGCCACAAAAAGCTTTAAAGAGAAATTTAAAATAACATGTATGTATGTATGTATGTATGCATGTATGTATATATGTATGTATGTATGTAGTGTGGCGGGTGTGGAGGGGTGCATTGCCACAGTCTGTAAGTGTCAGGATGACCTGAGTCTTGGTGCTCCTCTGTACCTCATACAGCAAAGAGGCGCCTTCCAAACCAGAACTGCCCCGCCCCTTCACCTGCCCTCTGCATCCCGGTTCTGCCTGCTGCCCTGAAGGCTGTGACTGTGCCTTAGCATCCCTCCTCAGCTGGGGGTCCTGGATGGTCCTGGAAGAAGGGACTGACTGTTGTCACTGCCTGACATCTGCAGAGGGAGGGGCCAAGGCGGGAACGACCCCAGTCCTCAGGGACACATATCTGTCCCCGGCCAGAGCTTCTTTTATCTCATTCTAGGGCCGAGCCCCTTTCATCAGACTGGGGTGTTGGGCCCGAAGAAGGACCCCCATTTTAGCACAGCGGAGGAAGGGCCAAGCCTCAGGTGGGACTTCCCCGGGCCCTCGGGCAGGCACACAGCTCTGTCCCCGTGCCTGTCTTACCTTGTACGTCGGCCCACCCTCCTTTCCTCTGGTGGATTAGGGCCCCACTCACCTCCTAAGACAAAGCCAGGCCAGTGCAGAGCGCCTTAGGGGTGAGCTGGCTATTTATATCAGAGTAGTTCCCAGGCTATAAAAGTGCTCTGCTTGGTGGTGGTGGTGGCGGCGGTGGCAGGGTCATTAGGTCTTGAGCCTGTGTTCTAGGTTACCCCACAGCCAGGGCAGTCTAGCCTTCTCGGGGCAGCCTGCAGACTCTTCTGGAGAAACGTGGGTGACTTGGGACGCAGGCAACCAGTGACCTAATTCTACTCTGGGAGCAGAGGAACAGCTGGGGAACTGGGAGTCATTCCCTTGACCTCTGACCTTTGGTAACCCATCTAAAGAGTGAGACTCTAAGAAACTCTGGTGGAGAGCTGGTCCCGGAGGCTGTTTAGAGAAGGGGTGTATAGCAAGGGATTAGCACCCTGCTCCCCCCACCCCTCTGCCTAGCTTACTTTTTCTCATGCCACTTCAGGTGACAAGGAGCTATATAAGGAATTAAATCTGTTCTCAGGGAGCCCCGGTCTGAGGGAGACATGATCATGGCCTGTGGTGACCAGCAGGGTGTCTTGCATACTGAAGGTTAGGAAGGGAAGGTGGGGAGTTGGGGACACTCAAGAGCCCCACGATGGCTATGTGACGTCAGGCACACTTGCAGCACGTGTGAGGCAGGTGTGCAGGCTTTACTTCATCTTGGGGGCACCTAGGGTGGGCGTAGGGACACGAGTGGGGCTAGGCAGGGGTTCCTGAGGTACAGGATGAGCAGAGAAGATCATCTTTCTTACTTAACTGTCTCCAGGTAGCAGCCCCAGAGACGTGGGCTGGGGGTGGTTGAATGTGTATCCAGCAGGACCGTGGCCTTGAGATCTGTCCCTGTCTCCACGTACACTGGGTGTGGTGGCACATGCCTGTGGTCTAAGCACTTCGGAGGTGAAGGCAGGGGGGTCAGAAGTTCACGGTCATCCTGAGTGACAAAGGGAGTGGAGGGCTGGCGTAGGAGAGAGGCCTCGGCCTCCTGAGAAGTGGGTGAAGTCTGAGACAATGGGAAGTCAGTGGGGAACTGCGGGGCTGCCCTTCATATCCACCCACAAGGTTTTAGGTGAGACGCCATCCTCCTCAGGGTCCCACCGCCTTCTCTACAGAATCGTCTGGTGGTTCCTCAAGGTCCTCCTCAGAGCGCTTTACGTGGGGAGGAGGCAAGAGTTTCTGAAAGCTTGGTCAAATGTGTTACTTGTATGACCTGTGTGGGCCTCTGAGGTGATGGGCTCACCGCCACCCGAGAGGACCAGCACCACGGGACAAGTGGCACCGTAGTCAGTTCTCTGCCAAACCCACACCTGTGCCTGGGGATACTAGAAATGGCTTTGGGGGGATATGTGTGCAGGCTCCAGGGAAGCCTGCAAGTCAGCAGCAAGATCGGCACCGGAGTGTGTGGGCCCTGGGCACCTCCCTCCAGTAAAGCTGGTGGAGGGCCCTGGGTGCTTGGAAGGAGGAAACATCTCAGAGACTAAATTCTGCTCAGTGTGCCCAGAGGCACGGGCCTTCAAGAGGAGAGGGGTGGAGAGATGGAGCCTCTGCCGGCCTCAGCCTCCTGACTACCGGTCTGACCCCCATTTCACATATCCTTGGGGTAGACTTACGAGGCAGGCGTACAGGCTCCACCTCATTTTAAGGGCACTGGAAGGCCCTGCCAACACCCCTCCAGCCTACCTTCCTGCCCCGTCCCACCTAGGGCACCGTCACAAGCACTGGCCTAGTACTGCATGGGCCACGCACTGAACTCAAGCTCCGGGAGCTGGGCAGAAGCCGAGAAGGATCTGGCTTATGCTGCCCTCTGCACGAAGGCAGTATCAGGGAGATGGCGCCTCAGCTTACGTAGCTCCTGCCTCCCACGGGGCAGTGAGCCTGCGCACCCCCACCTTGGAGAGAATCTTGCTCTGCAGATACCCTCAAAGGCAAGAACAGCAGCCACTACCCAAGTGACCGTGTCCCTGTGATGTCTGTCCTCTGGTTTGTTCATTTCAGAACCTGATGTGGGCTCACCAGTCGTCGGGATGGCTCTTGCTTGACCACTTGCCCGGCGAGGCACCCTTTGCGCATGCGCTCACCCTTTGTATTTGGTGTGCGCCATGCCCTCTTCAAGCATTCATTTTTTTACCTGTCTCTTCACATAATCCTCATGGCACAAGGAGGCCGAGGCAGGCCAGGTTAAGAAATTTGTCTGAAGGGAAGAAGCTGGTCTGTACAGGGCAGGAGTCAAAGCTAGTGGTCGGTCCCCTCTTACCCATCCCATGCCCACTGTGCCGCCTATCGCCACCTATTTGTTAGGTAGTGCACCCTGCCCATGAGTAATGTCAGGACTGAAGGACGTGTGGACATACAGTATGACCCACACCACCACGTGCAGCCTCCGCAGAGCCTTAACTAATCCCTGTGGGTAGAAAGCGAGCGGCAGACAGCTCATAGGAAAGGGCCACAGGTGGAAAGAGAGAAGTGTAAATTCAGGCAAGTCAGACGGAGCAGGGGAGATGGCCCAGTTGGGGGAGGGGCGGGAGGGATCAGCTCCTGCAAGCTGCCCTCTGACCTCCGCATGGCGTCATGATACAGGCGTGTGCACGCAGTAACAAATGTAAGAAAAACTTATCCTCAGAAGTAAGACACTGATGAAGTCATTCCCTTAATAATGATAATAACGATGATGATGCTGATCTCACAGAACTCCGAGGTATATTCATCTACTTGGACTACAGAGATGAGAGCGTGGACAGACTGGTGTGGTCCAGGTTGTCTCTCCCACGGCTGGCTGGACACAGCCTCTGAAGGGGTCACCCACAGACATAGAGCACTTGTAAAGATTCTCCATCGAGATTCCACCTGAACAAACCTATGGACCATCTGCCCCCCCCCCCCACACACACACAGCAGGTTGCCACAGATGTAGCTCATTGAAAAATCCAGGATACTCTCCACTGATGGGTGAGGAAAGGTCTCCAAAGTTTAAGGCCAGCATGTGGACTTTTCTTTCTTTCTTTCTTTCTTTTTTTTGAGACAGGGTTTCTGGCTGTCCTGGAACTCACTCTGTAGACCAGGCTGGCCTCGAGCTCAGAAACCCGCCTGCTTCTGCTTCCCAAGTGCTGGGATTACAGGCGTGCGCCACCACGCCCGGCAGCTTTTCAGTTTTTAAAAGCAATTAACTTCTTTTTCTTCTTCTTCTTCTTCTTCTTCTTCTTCTTCTTCTTCTTCTTCTTCTTCTTCTTCTTCTTCTTCTTCTTCTTCTTCTTCTTCTCTTCTTCTTCTTCTCTTCTTTTCTTCTTCTTCTTCTTTTCTTCTTCTTCTCTTCTTTTCTTCTTTTCTTCTTCTCTTCTTCTTT
>BDUI01001125.1:81168-92667 GCA_002335545.1 Apodemus speciosus
CCTCCTCCTCCTCCTCCTCCTCCTCCTCCTCCTCTTCTTCTTCTTCCTCTTCTTCCTCTTCTTCCTCTTCTCATTATAATTGGTATGTGTGTCTGTGGCATGTGTCTACAAGTGTGCACACTCTGCAGCATGCTTCTGTAGATCAGAAGACAACTTGTGGAAGCTGGTTTTCTCTTTCCACCATGTGGTCTTGGGGATCAGACTTGGGTCACAAAACTCAGCAAGCCCCTTTACCCACTGAACCATGTCACCAGCCCAACATGGACTCTTCCAGATGAGAGCTCGAAGGCAGTCTTCATTTTATGTATGTGTACGAGGGTGTGTGGGCGTTCGTGCCCGAGAATGCGCGCGCGCGTGTGTGTGTGTGTGTGTGTGAAGTGCTGAGGATAACCTGAGGTGACAGGTGACCCCAGGTGACCCCAGGTACTGTCCAGCTATCTACCACCTTTCTTCTTCTCCTCCTCTCCCTCCCCCTCCTTCCTCCTCCTTCTCTTTCTTCTCCTCCTCCTGCTCCTCTTCTTTTTCTTCTTCTAAGATAGAGTCTCTCACTGGCCTGGAACCTGTCAAGTGGGCCACACTAGCTGGCCTTTGAGTTCAAGGAATCCATCTTTCTGAGTCCCTAAAGCCCGAGCCACCACAGCAGCAGCCGGAACTCAGGCCCTTCTGCTTGCGTGGCCTGGCTCTTTACCGAGAGGGCTGTGCCGTTAGCTTTTGTTTGTGTATTGATCTCTGGAGACAGCCTTTTGTAATCTGAGCTGGCCCTGAATGCACTGTGTAGCTGAGGATAACCTTAAACTGATCCTCCTGCCTCCACCCCCCAATAGCTGGGATTACAGGGTACTCCACCACGCCCAGCCAAGTAGCCAGGTCCTAAGCGTGCCGCTGGAGGGACTTCCGCCAAGCCCTGGTCAGGCAGCAGGTACAGTCTGTGGAGGTGGGAAGGGCCTTCACTGTACAGATTCCTCTGGGATTGTGGATCTCTGTGAAGGCACAGCAGACCCTAAAGAAGCATGCATTAATACAGACATGCAGAGTGGCTGCGGGCTAGCCTAGCCTAGCAGCTTAGCGAGCAGAGGACGCAGCCTTGTCTCTCTTGTGCTGTTAGTATGACGTTTACGGAAGTGAGGCCTATGCCTGTCCCCAGCCTCCATGTCCTGCCTCTGCACAGGCTCTGGTCATGAGTGATGTTTGGAGGGGAGAGTTGGTTGGTTGGTGAAGGGATGAGGGTTTAAATCCTGCCTCCACCTTCTAGGACATCCACGCCAGGAAGGCTGGGATAGCTTCGCTGTTCTACGTGTAGTTCCTAGGACAGCGGCTGGCGTGTGGTGGGTGTTCGTGGGTCGTGCATGAATGAAGATACAGGTCCCCAGTGCCGGGGAGGACCTGCTGCTCGGCGAGAGATGTCCTCGGAGCCTGAACCCGGCTGTTTCTCTTCCAGTCGCATCAAGAGCAATGTGGATGGGCGGTACCTGGTGGACGGCGTCCCTTTCAGCTGCTGCAACCCCAGCTCACCGCGGCCCTGCATCCAGTACCAGCTCACCAACAACTCGGCGCACTACAGCTACGACCACCAGACCGAGGAGCTCAACCTCTGGCTGCGCGGCTGCAGGGCCGCCCTGCTGAATTACTACAGCAGCCTCATGAACTCCATGGGTGTTGTCACACTTCTCGTCTGGCTCTTTGAGGTAGGCCCACAGAGGACAGGGGAAGGGGACCTGCCAGACTTGGGTTTAACATGGTGAAGACAGACCTGGTGAGCAAACCTACAGGGTCTCCTGCAATCTAGGCTAGCCTTGAACTTGATATGTAGCCAAGGTTAGCCCTGAATTCCTTATCCTTCCAAGTACCAGGAAACAGGTGCCCACCACCATGCTTGGCATCTTTTTGTGGTTGAGACATACTCCTATTATGTTGACCATGCTGCCTTTGAATTCATGGTCTTCTGCCTCAGTATACCCCAAACGCTGGGGTCACAGATGTGCCATTGTGCCTGGTGTTATTACTTGCAGAAAATATTTAGGTAAAAATCAACATATAATTGACTTTTTCTTCCTTTCCTTTCCTTTTTTTTTTTTTTTAAGTTTTTTTTTTCAAGACATGGTTTCTCTGTGTAGCCCTGGCTGTCCTGGAACTTACTCTGTAGACCAGACTGGCCTCAAAATCAGAAATCTGCCTGCCTCTGCCTCCCAAGGGCTGGCATTACTTTTCATTTTTCTTTTTGAGGTAGGGTCTTTCTATATATAGACCTGGCTATCCTGGAACTCTCCATGTAGACCAGGCTGGCCTCAAACTCACAAAGATCTGCCCAGCCCTTCCTTCTAAGTGCTGGCACGTGCAAGATTAAGTCATTTATTATATTCACAGTTGCATGTATCTACCACCTCAACCTAGTTCTAAAACATTTATTTCACCCCCCAAGAAAAATTCACACCCACTAGACAGTAATGCTCAGCACCCCAGCCCACGGCAGCTCCCATTTTAACTGGGCCTGTGTTTGTTCCTCTTCTGGACACCTAGTGTGGACAACCTCTTATGTTTGGCCGTTCACTTAACTAGACTGTGGGGTCCCCAGCACTTTCCCTGTTTGTTTCTGAGGCCTTGGATGACTCCATTAACTATTACTGGACAGCGTCATCACCTCTGGGGACTATTGGGATCTCCACGTACAGTGATGTGTATGCTGGGACCTTCAGGCAAGAGAGTCTGTATGGATTTGTACTTTTGAAGAGTCTCGGTGGTGTTTACTTGCCAGTCTGACCTTATGTCAGTCATCTAAAAGGCTCAGTTCCCTTTTCTGTAGTTTCTTGAAACTCAGCGCCACTCCCCCCTCCCCTATTATCTTTCTTTGTCCAAATAATCCTTAGGAAGGAACCGCTTACAAGTGGTGCTGGGAGCTGTTCTTGGTGCTGAATAGGCCACAAGCTCACGAGGGTGAATTCCTGCTTCATGCATCAGAAAACCTACTCTGCAAAACCAAAAAGTAGCAAAACAGAAACATTAGCTGAACAAGTTTCGATTAGAGAAGATTTTTTGGATCTCTCTTCTATGTGGACAAGGACACACTTCTTCTAAGCCACCATGGGAAGTGACAGGGCCACATGCAAAAAAGCTTTTGATGTCAAGGCAAAGGCAGCATGTCGTGGCCATTTATTGGCTTGATGTCGCCTTGAGACAGTCTTGGGGATGAGTGTCACCAGGAGCAGCTGACCGGGCTGACAGTCGCCAACCTAAGAGCCATGCTAAGACGCCTGTCCTGCAGGACTGCAGCGAGCATCCGGCTGCCTTCCAGGTCACCATTGCTGGAACCCAGGGCACAGGCACCAGTTCACGGGGGACAGGGAGTTTGAACGCTCTCAACTTCTGGGGGGCAGAGCTCCCACAGGCGGTAGAGCTGCTGGAGCCGCGGGCAGCATCGTAACCTGAGCCTTGACCTCTTGTGTGTCACAATCCAGTCAGGAGATGACCAAACATGGACAAAAGGGCAGACCCCTACCAAGCGCAGAGCCCACAGTGCAGCGGGTCCCTCTCAGGAAGAGGTAGTTTTCCCATTGTAAAACATGTTAGTAAACGTTGGACAGGCAATAATACCTAAAATTGGTCAGTTACCATCATTAGACACTCCTACAATTAAATACACCCATTGTTARATGTTTGTGAGGAACTGTCACCACCCTGTGTGCTCTGGGACTGGGGTGTGGGATGCATCCAATGGAATGGGGGAGGGGGACAATTCCACTCTTAGGAAACAGCCTGGAGCTGCACAGGGAATTTGAGCTTGCATAGAGGTAAGTAGTGAATGGAATACAAAACGAWAGGAAAAAATGGTACCTGCTATGCCAATCACCAATCAGCTGACAGCTAGCTCTACCTGACCTGTCAGGTGCACATAAGGTGTGCTCTGCACATACAGGGTCCTACACCATCCAAAATCTGCAAGCCAGAAGATACAGTCTTTGTCTTCTCTTTGAGCTTTACAGCCACCCACTTATGTGTAGGCTGGTAGGCCAAGCCAGATACTTTAGGGCCCAGAGTCTGACACGGCAGCTGCTAGTACAGAGATGCAAACAGCTGAGACCAGTATCCAATCATTACCACAGGAGTAAGACATCGCCTCACACCCAGGGTGTGCGAAGGAGGAAATGATTTTCCATCTTTTCAGAGTTATTTCATGTGTAAGTGTTTTGCCTGCCTGTGTGCATGCGCATCATGTGCTTACCTGGTGCTAGTGGAGGTCAGAAGAGGGTGTCAGATCCCGTGGAACTGGAGTGACGGATGGTTCTGAGCTGCTCTGTGGGTACTGTGAACTGAACCTGTGTCTTCTACAAGAGCAAATGCTCTTGACTGCTGAGCCATCTTCTAGTTCCAGAGGTGACTCTTGTTTTGAGACAAGGTCTCTCTACACAGGTCTGGCTGTCCTAGAGCTCTCTCTGCAGACCAGGCTGGCCTCGGACTCATAGAGCTCTACCTACCTCGTGAGTGCCGGGAGTAAAGGCGTGCACCGCCATGCCTGGCCTGAGAGCGAGGTTTAAGAAGGTTCTGTTTGTTTGCATGTATGTATATATGTTTGGGCACACGAGTGCCATGGCGCACTTGTGGAGGTCAGGGGACAACGTGCAGGGGTCAGCTGTCTCTTTCCACTATGGGGAAATCAAACAAAAGTTGTGATTCTTGCCAGGCGGTGGTGGCACACACCTTTAATCCCGGCACTTGGGAGGCAGAGGCAGGCATATTTCTGAGTTCAAGACCAACCTGGTCTACAGAGTGAGTTCCAGGACAGCCTCGGCTACACAGAGAAACCCTGTCTCAAAAAACCAACCCCCCCCMAAAAAAGTTGTGATTCTTGGCAGCAAGTCTCTACCCATTAAGGCATCTTGCCAGCCCAGAAGTGACCTTATGATCCCATCCAGTAAAGCTGCAGACATTCTGATGGACAAAAACACTCGTGACAGGGTAGGACACGGGGTGAAGGACTGGTGTGTTCAGCGTGGTGGAGGAAGGGCAGGAAGAAGGGGAGGGCCCGGCACAGCACAGGTCACTTAGTGTCRGCTCTGGATTAATAGGCAACTGAGGAGCGACGGTGGCCTAGGCAGGTGATCAAATGTCCTAAACGCTTTCAGGAAGGCTGGAAGGGAGGTCGGGGTGGGGTGGACTGCGATGTGACTCTCAGTTCAAGCTCCACATCCATGGAGATGTGAGCTGTCACTGCTCGCACTGTCCTAACGGGCCTCCCAGCTGTGCCTGATGTCTGTTCCAAGTCTCCGTTCTCCCACCAGGTGAGCATCACTGCCGGACTCCGCTACCTCCACACGGCGCTGGAGAGCGTGGCCAACCCCGAGGACCCCGAGTGCGAGAGCGAGGGCTGGCTGTTGGAGAAGAGCGTGCCGGAGACATGGAGGGCCTTCCTGGAGAGCTTTAAAAAGCTGGGCAAGAGTAACCAGGTGGAGGCTGAAGGTGCAGAGGCAGGCCAGGCCCCAGAGGCCGGCTGACGGCCGGGGACCTCTCCCCTTCCTCAGCWCTTAGTGGACTCCAGGGACTGTGGATACCCCCTTGTCCAGCTGAAAGTCCAAATTTCCCAAGAAAGCTGGTCACCTACCCACTCTCCTTGACGTGGGCCTTGAAGTTCAGGGTCCTTAGGGCATGCTACAAACATCTGTGGAAAGGCCRCCTCCAAACGTGACTGACTGGACGCTCCCGGAGGATGCCCGGCTCACAGGACTGGCCAGTCCAGGGCCCTGTCCCAGCGTGAGTCCAGTTCTCCCATAGGTGACTGGCCGCACCAAGGGCCTCTCCCCCCTTAGTAGTGTCTGCCTCTTTAAGCTCCAAGTTCTGAATCCCAACYATCACTTGATACATAAAAGCAAGGTGAAAAAACAAAACTCTAAGGGCCCTGTTGTCTTTTCCTTAATGATAGGGTTAACAGGCTGGTCGCCATTTGTTTAATGTTACACAATGGGGAGAAGCAATGGTATTTTTATAAGAGTGATGGACTCCATCAGAGGGTTACCTCCGCGCAGGAATTCACAGATGGTGCAGGAAGTGAAAACTTTACTAAACCCAGTGAGAGTCCCACACCTGCCCCGTTCCCAGCCTCTCGGTCAAGTACTCCAGCCAGCATGTCCCAGCATCCCGACTCACAAAGTGCTGGGTGAGCCACTGCCTGTGGCTTGTCTGAGAAAGCCCCAGGTGAGTTTGCTGTCTTTGTGTGGGAGAGAAGTGAGGATCAATTAAGAGTCTGCCACTTGGGGACCAGGCCTTACCTCCTGGTCTCAGATGGCCACAGCAGTCCTTGTGGACTGCACTGTCGAGGAGGGCAAAGACCTCTGGGAGCTTCTGTTCTTCCTCCCACAAAGCATTATGGGAATGATTTTGTATCAAGGAAGATTCTGGGAGACAGGCTACCTTTCCGAGCGAGCGTGTGTGGGAAGTTGCTGTTTCTTCTGGGAACGMCAGGCAAGCTCTCAGGGGAGTAAAATAGGATTTTGGTGGCACCAAGACGAGGGTTCCCAGATCACCACAGAGCTAAGCTGTGGCTGGCCGGTGCGGTGTGGCTCTGACTCTCTTAGGGGGAACACCAGATCAGAGATGCTGGTACACCCAACAACTATGGCCCCAGTGTTGTTTAGTATTCTGAGTTTCTCGGAGCAAGGAATGGCCCAGATGCTGAGCCGAGACAGGCATCTGTGGCAGGGACCCTCAGGAAGGCTGAGACCACGGGGAAAGGCACTCTAGATCCAGTTCTAATCACGCTGTCAACAATCGTATTAGGAGATATTAAAAACTATATTGTATGAAAATCACGTCTGTTAAGTGACTGTCCGTCTACGCAACAGCACACATCACACGCTGACAGACTCGAGCCAGTACCGTTTAAAAAGGCGTAAGCTAGGTCCACCAGTGCAGGTCTCTCTGATCCTAGCATTTGGGAGGTGGAGGCCAGAGGATCAGTTCAATGTCATCTTCTACTGCATAGTAAGTTCCAGAGCTAGCCTGGGGTACATGAGACCAGTCTTATAAATAGAGGTGGGGTGGGGGCTAGAGAGACGACTCAGGGATTAAGAGTGCTTGCTGTTCTTCCAGACTACACATGTACAGTTCTCAGCACCCATAGCTACAGTTTTACAATTGCTTGTAACCCCAGCTCCAGGATCTGATTCCTTTTTCTGACCTCCATGGGTACCCAATTATGTGTCACCCTCCCATTGATGCAGAAATAATAACTTCAAAAAAAAAAATCAAGTCTTAGTTGGGCAGTGGTAGCACACGCTTTTAATCCCAGCACTCAGGAGGCAGAGGCAGGTGGATCCCTGCATTTGAGGCTAGCCTGGTCTACAGAGTGAGTTCCAAGACAGTCGGGGCAACACAGAGAAGCCCCGTCTTAAACACCCTGCTCCCTGCAAGACCCCCCCAAATCAAGTCTCTTTTTCCATGCTGAATTTCTAAAACAACCATTTTCCCAAATAGGTAGCTGTCAGCATCCTTGGGGCAGGGCTACAGGTTTTGTGGCTCAGAGCTTTAGGATTAACTGCACTGGAGATAGTTTTAGGCAGCTGGAGAATTGCCAGGAACTAGTCCATTCCTTTTGGACTTCCCAGTGCCGAGTGCTACTCTGGTGGCAGCCTGGCTCTTCCTCATGTGATGYAAGTCCCTCCTCAAGCTCAGGCAAACTCACTAACAGCTGTTTCAGCCCAGTCCCAGGCAGGGTCGCTGGTAAAGACAGAACCAGGGACTTTCCTCCCTTTTGACTGCTGTGGTGGGGATTTGCTACCCCCCAGCACAGGCTTTTTCCCACTGAGCTACATCTCCAATCCAAACTTCTTTGGAGACGGTGTCCATTGTAGCCCAAGTTGGTCTGGAACTTGCCGTGTAGACTAGGCTAGCCTCAAACCCAGCCTCTTATTTTTATTTTAGTTTTTGTGATACAGTCTCACCACATAGTAACCCCGACTGGCCTGGAATTTGCTATGTCGACCGAGATCTGTCAGCTTCTGCCTCCCAAGTGTTGAGGTCGAAGGCCACATCACCATTATCTTGGCCCAGTTTTCTATTTTCAAAACAGTCTCTAGTAAAATAACAGTTGACGGTTTCTTATGCTCAACGCCCAGAAAGGCAGGAATCCTGGGAGTTTGTAGTCTCGGCTTAAGTAAGAACCTACAACTGTTTTTGACTTGCTTCCAGCTCAAAACTAAGCTACCAAGTAAGCCCCAAGTAACCTCAATATGGGCTAATGAGATTAGCCATTGCTCTGCTGGGCAAACTCCCAGTCCCTCTCCACCTGGGCACCTGTCATGCTAGCCCAGCAGGTTTGCAGCTTAGCTAGAACAATCAGGGCTTCTAAGCCACTAGCCACTAGTGGAGTGGTGGAGGGTATGGAGTCTACGCATTCCCCAGGTGGGCTGGATGCATTCCCGATTTGTTGTGGACATGGGACTGGTGGCAGTGGGCAACTTGATGGAAACTCATAGCCATTCACTCAAGGAAATAAAATCCTGGGTCCACACAAAACCCTACGTAGGAGTGCTTGTAATCACAAGACGGTCACCAACCATCACCCAGGCCTTTAGTTGGTGACGGCACCAAGGTCTGCATGGAGGATGCCTTTAGAACCCAGACGCACGGGTGACTCTCAAATGTACTTGACCTTTTAATGCTTTTTAGGAACCCGATCTCATGTATCCCAGGTCTCAAACTCACTGTGTACTTGAGATGATCTTGAAGCCCTGATCTTCCTGCCTCTGCAGCCCATCTGCTGGGATGTAGGTTGTAAATACCACAGTGGCTTCGTGGTGCTGGGGATGGAACCCAGGCGTCCCAAATGCTCAGTTCTCCAGCTCTGAATTGCACTGGACGCACAGAAGCCGGCTGGGGAGGCCCCTAATGTGTCTCCAGTCACCTACTATTCTGGAAGGGGTGCAGGACAGGAGAGCCAGCACTCAGGGCAGGAAGGGGGGGGCAACCAAGGGCATGAAGACATGTCCTGCAGGGACTGTTCCAGTTCTTAACCGTGCTGCTGTGCATTTGCCAAAATGTAAAAACCCTGTATCCTTAAGAAGGGTTAATCTGTCTGTAGAGTTTATCTCAGTAAACATCACTAGATAAGGGTGGGGTCAGAGCAGCTGGGTTGTGGTGGCACATATCTTTAATCTTAGCATTGGGATTTCTGTGAGTTCCAGGTCAGCCTTGTCTAGAGTGAGTTCCAGGACAGCCAAGGTTACACAGCGAAACCCTGTCTCAAAAAACCAAACCCAAACCAACCAACTATTGATGGATTGATCGATCTATAGCTAGCCAGCTAGAGGGCCAGCAGGCAGTGAGAGGCAGCCGGCCTGGGGCAGGAGTCAGCCTTGAGGACCAGGAGGCAGGAAGCCCAGTGCAGATCCTGGTGTCTGACAGTTCCCATGGAGAACTTGATGTTTTGACTCAGTCTGGTAAGAGTATTCTGAGAACACAGCAGAATTCCACTCTGAGTAAGTTTCCTTCTTGAACACATCACAAAAGCCAAGTATCTGGTGAGTGCATGAGAACCAGGACCCACAGGGAAGCAGGCAAGGCCTAGCGAGGGATTACTCATGAGAGCATCTCCCTCAGACCTGCTTCCCACCGATCTGAGGTCCAGTGGCCCCAGACGTCCAGCTCTCATAGACAACAAGCAGGAAACTTAATCGCTGAGATGATGTCCATGCTTCCCGGGAAGGTCAGTGTGGCCTGGCTAGTGGCCATAGCCGACACTAATAGTTTAAGCTTCTTAAATTTTAGGCTAATATCGATGTCCCACTTTTGCAGCAAGGTGACACAGGGAGCTTTGCTGGGGCCTCGTGTGTGAGAAATGAAACGGAGAACAGGGAGGCAACTCAATGCCAACACCTAAAGCATTTATTTGAATATCTTTAAACTTTTTACATATGATACATTCCAAATTTTACAATTGTCCACAGATATTAAAATTATAGCCAATTTATTAAACATATGATTTTCCCTGATATGGAAAGCGTGTTATATAAACATCTCTACAACAAAAACATGCGGAACAAACGAAAGTAAGATGTGTTGGTAGGAGAGGAACATGACTGCCACAGTGTGAGGACCACGGTTCCCTGGGAAGTCGCTGCCCAGACCCTGACGTTCCCAGGAGTGAACCACAGGACCACCCCTGCCAATCCCAGGCTCCTGCAGAGTCAGGCATGAAAGCGGAAGTGAAGCCGGTTCAGCCTGCCCACATGCAAGCTGTGCTCATGATTGTTTCCCCTTCGGGTTGGTACCAGGGCTGACCCCGGGGCTGACCCCGGGCCTCCCTCACACCAGGCAAGCGCTCTCAGTGCTAGGCTCAAGCCTGGAGACGTTCCCACAGCTTTATATTTAGGCCTGATGAATGAAGGCGAAGTGCCAACAGAAGCTGAATTTAAAATCTAAAGAAACGGCACGTGTCAAAGGTCAGAAGAAGCGTCTGTTACGTCATCCRCAGCCCATTCAGACTATGTCAAGGGAAGGCTAGAGAAAGGGAGGGTACGGGAGTCTAGTTTGGGCTTCCCACTGCAAACCCTCTCTCCTGAGCCTGCGGCCCGCTGAAGGGCTAACTGAAGTCCATCCTGTGAAGGGGAGGCAGCTCCTCACATGATCCTGGAGACTGTGCTATCTGCATTTCTTTGAGCCTCTGGTCTGGTCTGCATTTCTGACCCTCCTGAGACACCGAGGCATGGAAACAGCTGAGTGGAACAGAACTTGTGGATGCGATTTGAAAGGCTGAGTGAAAGGTTCTTTGATGGTTAGAAAAGCTGAAAGCCCCTTCTGTTCCTGGAGACTGGAGTTCATCCCTCTGCTGGACCTGCTGTCACCATGTCTATGTGACTTCTTTGCACACGTCCATCAGATGAGGAAATAGGTGGGCGGTGTGCCAGAGCCGTAACTGTGGCACCAAGTGGCTATAGTCCTAGAAAGGCCTCTCTTAGAATAAGACCTAAAAAGAACAGCCGTTTGTGCAGTCTGAGGAATGTCCTAGATCAGCCAGTAGACAAGCAGGAACACATCTGATCCAGGTGTGGGGCAGGGCAGCTCTAAACACTGCCGTCTGGACTTCATTTGGTTTGAGACAGGATCTCAAGTTCCCCAGGCTGGCCCCGAGCTTGTAACATGGTTGAAGCTAGCCTTGAACTCCTAGTGCCGCCTAAGCTTTCCAAGAGCCAGGACTGCAGGCAGAGCACTGACTGGCCGAGCTCTCACTCGCCTGCTGCTGTCTGCACTCTCTGTTTACTCTGCCACAGAAGGCTACAGTCTGAAAAACGAGGAGGTCCTTTACGTTTCAAAAAGCCCTTTAATTGAGTAATGCTCTCAAAGCCCAAAGTCTTGACTAAGATAGCGAAAACCAACCATCTAGAGTCATGCAAACCAGCTGCTCTCCCGTTAGAATCCACAGCCCACTAGGCCTTGGGGAGAAGAGAATCCTGTCTTCAAATTCAATTGCTTTGCTCTGGAGGCGAGGTCCAGTCCCAGAGGTGAACTACATCT